>CABFOW010002928.1:67252-77543 GCA_902141385.1 Timema californicum
TTCCCCCATTATCTGTTCACACTATCCACATTTAATTACACTAACAAGGAAAGTACAATTTTAGAAGAAATGTATTCACATTTTCCTGGAGGGAATACCAGATGGGTTTGACGTCTTAGTTTGGGTGACCACTGATGCAGGTCAGTATCAAATACATTATTATATTTATCTAAAAGATAATGGTATAGTGAAACCATTTAAATTAAAAATATTTTCTTCTGTAGTAAGAACTATTAACACTGGGGTGAAGGGGGATC
The DNA here is from genome assembly GCA_902141385.1 of Timema californicum. Lineage (NCBI taxonomy): Eukaryota > Metazoa > Arthropoda > Insecta > Phasmatodea > Timematidae > Timema > Timema californicum. The sequence goes on from CABFOW010002928.1 coordinate 67,510, forward strand.
TGCATTTACAGTCCCTTTAATAGCCTGGACTTTTAATTATCTTGCGTTAGAACCGCATCTTAATACCTGTTTGGGCTATACACATATATAAGCCTAATAATTATGTAGAAAGTGAGATTTAGAGTAAGTGTAACCATATTTGCATGGAGGGAGAGTGGAAAATCACATAGAAAAAATTATTACACTAACTGGATTTGAACCCTTATTTCCTCGTCTTTGGCAGTTTAGTCTATTGTGAGAGTGGTGCTGCCTTAAACCATTCAACCACCGAAGTGGGTGTGAACATTTAATCTCTCAAAGATTACCTTATAATCTTACCAGTGTTTGATTTTTTATTTTTTTTGCAACCTATATTAGGAAAACATATTCAATAAAATCTGAACCATTTTAAAAGTCTCAATATTATAATATATGCTATATTAAATATTTCATCACAAGAATAATGAAAAAATATTAATAATAGATCATAGGCTCCAAAATATTAAAGTCCTCATTAATCATTTGTTAAAACTTACCAATATTTAAATACCAAATTGGCCTGAATATAGTATGGCCTCACATAATATTACCCTAGAATTTTGAATGTGTTCTACATGAGAAATAAAAGCTAGATGGGCTGCGTATATAATACGAGAACAGTTTTCAGAAGGACATTTTTAGAAGAAAAACCACACACTATATTCGGGCCAATATGGTATGTTACTGTATGCATGATTATAGGGCTGTACCTACTAACAATGATGTATGCAATGAAATATAGTCTATTTATGAGACTTATATATGATCGTTTGGAGCATACTTAGCTTAGACTATGTACAACTAAGTAAAGAATACAGGATAAGGAGGGTGAACAAAATGTTTCAAGAGCATGCCATTAGGCGAGTGCCAAGCTGAGCAAGTACTTTCTCATATTAAATTTTCCACATTTTCTATACCATAGTATAAATATATTAACTGTGCTAACGGAGTTTAACCAAATATGTTTTTATTTTATATTTTATTACCTATCAACTTGTAAACCAATTTTAAATTAAATGTGTGGCTAGGAATGGATCTTGTTTTAATATGCCTGAGCAAGGGTTGTACTTGTGGTATACTGGCTAAAATGTGAAGGTACAATCAAGGCTAGTGATCTGGTCTACTATAAACTAATTAAATTACTAAATTAAATTGTGCAATATTAGCCTTAGGTGACCAAAGCTATGATGGGCAGCTGGGGTTAAAACTGAAGGGCCCATCTGTTGACAAGCTGGCAAGAACATAGACTAGTGAAACGTGAAATGTGAGAGGAGTGTGTGGTAAAGAGAATGAACTGTTAGCAGAAGTGATTAGAGGAAAAAGTGATATGCTGTATGTATGTGAAACCAAGAGGAAAGGGAAAGATTTTTTGATGATACGTGAGGGTAGGCTGGGACTGTGTTCAAGTGTAGATGAATGCATAAGGGGAAGTCAGGGAGTAGGTTTAATTCTAAGCCCAACAGCTAAGCTGTTTGGGAGAAGGTATTAGTTGGTGTCACCTAGACTTCTGTCGATATGTATGAAAATGGGCATTAGTAGAATTATGTTGTTTGCTGGTTATGCTCCACTGGAAGGTGGAGACGAGAAAGTGAAAGTGAAGTTTTGGAATGAGCTCAATGAAGTCTTGAATGCATGTGAACCAGATGAAAGAATTATCTTGTTAGGAGATATGAATGGATGGGTTAGTACCTAAAGAGAGAATTCATTGAGTCTCTTAGGTAGGTATGATGATGACAGAGTAAACGAGAATGGTGATGATTTAGTGAGTCTGTGTTTAGAAAATAGTTTGTGTCGAACACATGATTTAGGCAAAATTATTTTTTTAGCACCCTGTTTTACTAACTGTTTGGATTTTGCACTTATGTACTAATTACACTATTAGTTTTAGAAATTTGAAAGTTTATATTTAGAGTAAGTGTACCCATATTTGCATGGAGGGAGAGTGGCAAACCATTTTGGAAAAATCACCCAAGTACACCCAACCAAGATTTAAACCTCGATCTCCTCGTTTTTGATGATATAGTCTACTGTAAGAGTAGCATATTCGATCATGTGGCCACCAAAGTGGGTATTTAGAGATTTTTATGCATAAATGTGTATCTTGAGAAGTGTCTGTTTCTGTTATTGAGTAAGTTCGTTATTGGGAGATTGTTTCACTGTAAGAGCCCATGTTATTTTGCCAGGGAAATTTAAGATGTCCTTTATAAAGAAGAATTTATTATTCAGAGGTGTCCGTCAAGAAATGTATGTTTGGACAGAGTTAGTAATGAATGAATGCTGAAGAAGTCCGGTTTGAAAAGGAATCCAAAATAGGTCAATGTGAAAGAAGCGTATTAAGTTGGTTTGGGCAGGTTGAGAGGAGTGTATATCAAGTGATGAAGCAGATGTATGAAGGTAGAGTGTTTGGATGAAAAGTAACAGATAGGTCATTTAAGACGTGGCTAAATGTTGTAGACGAATGTGTGAAAAAGAGAAACAAGAGTTGTAAGACTAAAAGAGCATGTATGACTCGTTGTATGGATGTTGTTGAAGCGAAGGGAGTATGCAAAGATACAGAAGTGTGGAGAAAGTTAGTGAGGTGAGGATGGATTAAGTAAAGCACTGTGTTTTGAGCTATTGGCACAGTTTCTAGCCTACCACATTAAGGGACAGCGTGATTAGGTTTGTATGCATATTTATATATATGTGTGTGTGCGCACGTGCGTGCGTGTGTGTGACATGCATCTTTGCTAGTAGTTGCCCCTTTTTATAAATATATAAAAGCCATTTGTAACAAAAACTATATAACTACCAATGCAGTTGACTAGTATTCATAAATGAAAGCAAAATAACTACTAACACACAAATCTATCTTTTTAGAGCACTTGATAAATTTTATGATTTAGTTGAGATGTATATACCTTTAAAAAAACAGTGTTTAAATAGTGGCCAAAACAATAAGTAGCATTTATAATCGTAATAAAATATAAAGACTTGACACCTTAATATTACAATCATTGTTTTTATTTTAAACAATTATTATTACAGTACATGCCTCATTTGCATTTCAACATTTTTGTTAACACTTCCTTCAACTATATCCATTGCCAATGTTAAGGAAAAACAACAAACTCTTAACTGAGTGTGCATGTATCTCTTTAATTTTTCGTGACATGGAAGTTTAGGTTTGTTAGGTAGAGTTAGTTTATAATTAATAAGTAGCGTATATCTACAATTATATCAAAATGAATTATAAAATAAAATGTAAACAAAGAAGAAATGGCACCAAACGACTATATTTAAATAAACATTTCCAGAAAATTGTATGCAAGTTATCAACTGAAACACATAATTATGTAATTTTTGGGGTACATCAGTCCCCTTCTTCAGCAGAAGGGAGTAAAACACAGACTGGACTATGTGGCAACATGTCTAGAGGTTGATCATGATTACTTAAGGGGCTCATTCACAATGACATCTTGAAGCAATATGGTTGTTAATTTCATTGCTTTCGACCAAACTGCCCAGATTAACTGAGAAATATTTTGGTTGATGGTGTGGACCATCAATTCAATCACCCTCTCCGACAATATTGCCCACCTGCTAGATGTGTGCATGTGCATAGTACCTGTTTAGTTTTGTTTTGTGTCTCTGTTTTTCAAAATCATCAGGATTTTATTCCCTTAGATTATTTACTAGTGCCATAAGTGAAAACTTTTGTCTTTGAAGCTGCCATATTTTGCTCCAAAAATTCTTCCTTTCCCTAGCTGGACATTGCCGACTTTGGCTTAAAATCATTACTATCAGTACTGATGCCAACACCACTATTTGTTCATTATCAATCCACATCTTTAAAAAATCCGTTACTTCGCAAAGACTTCTGCCACAAGCACTTCCTTGAAAACATAAATAACAGGGTACGAAAATACTCTCATTGATAGTATATGCCCACATGTCACAGAAGTCTACCTGGAACTGATGGAAACACGATACTAGAGGAAAATCTTGGTTGACAACCAAATTGATCGTAGAGTCGCCTTGTTAATGGGGACACCAATCCACTGGCAATTTTAGAGCAATCGCAATGCCAACCAGATTGATTCATATAATGCTTCATGAATGGGTACCGGTAACTTAATATTCCATCGCTGCCTATATAAACTTGTCTCTTTATTCTTGATAGAATGTTGTATTTATATTATATACAATTATGTAATTATTAAATTATATTAAATAAATAACTGTCTGCTGTGAGTAGTCCTACTTGGATGAAAAGTAGAGAAGGTTATCTAAGGTTGAGAACCAGGGAGAGCGGGGGAGGCAGGGGGGCAGGGCTGGATTTGGTAATATATTGGTGAGTAAATTCCCACCCACGAAGCTGGGAAGCATTAGTGGGGAAGGCTCATATCACATTAGTACCATAGCATGAGTCAAAATCTAAATTATGTATTTGGGCATGAAGTACTACTGGTTTGTCAGGGTTGTGGTTGGTATCAAAATGATGACCATTCATTTATCTGAGTGTTCCTGTGGTGGTCACATAATCAGATTTTGACTCATGCTATAGTAATAGAGTTATATGCGCCCCACCCAATAATTGCAATACTTCCCAACTTCATGGGTGGGAGCTTGCTCACCAATATATTACAAAATCCAGGAACGCCGCTGGTTTCAACCTTTGATAACCATATCTCCTTTCCTTCCAAGCAGGCCTACTCACACCAGTCATTTCTATATAAACATTAATAGATAATATAACTTAATTATCATATAGTTTAATATAATATAAATACAACATTCTATCCATTTACTCAGAAAAGACAAGTTTGAACAGGCCACTGCAGAATCAAACCCTAAACTTTTTTTTAAATCAAGAAATGGGCAACAGAATCTAAGTGACTATGATCAACCTATTTCCATGCTGCTATATTGAATATTCCAGTCTGTCTTTACTCTCTTCTATTAAAGAAGAGGACTGATGTACCCTAAAAATTACATAAATATGTGTTTTGTTGTTTTAATTGTGAACTTTGAGGCCTACAATTTTCTGGTATGTAGGCCTTGCCCTTCTATCCTTCTTTAAATGTTTAATTCAAAATAAATGTATTACCATATCGTTTTTTTAAAGATGTCCCTTCTATATTTCTAAGCTCTAATTTTATTGTGTCATTTTAGTATCCATTCGAGTTATAGGCCTATGCTTAGCCTATGTACTAATTATGCTAATAGTTTTATGGATTAGAAAGGTTATATTTAAAGGAAGTGTATCCACATTTGTGTGGAGGGAGTAGAAAACTATTTTGTAAAAACTACCCTCAGTACACCCGACCAAGATTCGAGCCTCGATCTCGACAGTCTAGTCTACTGCGAGAGTAGCGTATTAGATCATCCGCCCACCAAAGCAGATTTGATTTGTTTGTAAATTTAAGCTACTGTCTATTCCTTTAGTGTGACCTTGACTGTCTGCTGGTTATAGTTAGAAATAAGTTAGTTTAGTAATGGTTTGTAAATTCAAGCTACATTATTTGAAACAAACTCACTGTTGAGGCATAAGATACCCACCCGTTCAAGTAATGGAAGGTTTATAATTTATCAAATTGATTCTAGAATAATTAATCCATTGTTTTATCTATCAGTCTCACTAGTAGTTAGGCCCTAAATCTTTTTTTAATTATTCACCTATCAAGAGCCAATGGCTTGATTTCCAGCAAGATTATAGTGTAAAGTTATTATTGGTGAATTTTCAATCCAAGTTCTAAGTATTTTATATGCCTAAGAAATAAATTAAATCATAAGTCATGTGCTGATAAAACAAATTACCTTACTTTACTCATAAAGATGGAAAAAAATAGCTGCTTTAGATTATGTTGCTCGCAGTAGACTATGAAATATTGCAGGAATTTTCATGTGAGGAATGAGGGTGATTCTAGTTCCTAAATTTTAAAGGAGTTTTTTTACTCTTTTCCACAATAACTTAAACTGTAATTGTATTGTAGGTGTATTTACATTGTTTCACAGTTGTAAATTAGTAGGATACCAATTAAAATAGGCTTAATAGCCCAAACAGTAACCCTAATATTTTTATAATAGAATAATCTGAGAGTATACCCTTTTAGAAAATATTCCATGCAATAAATAAATTTTAGCACTTTATATTTACTAACAAAACCATGATATTTATCAGTTTGGTTTTATTTACCGGCAAATGAATGTACATAAATTGACTAGAATTAAAACAAAACGTAAATAAAACCATTTCAATATGAAAGAATTGAGTTATAAACGTGGCATCATAAGTTCACTGCACATCTTCATGGACTGTTAAATTGGCGAATTGTTTAATACAATAAAACAACTATGTAATAATTTATATGTCAAGTGTTTTGATGTTTCACGTTATGATTAATAATGCTCTTTGACAGTCATTTTGTTGAAAATTTTTTTTATTTTTTTCAAATACCTGAGGGAAGTGTTCTAAATCGTTTAGTAATACGGATATAATATTATAAATGTTAAGTAAATTAAATTTCCTTATCATTTACTTTACAAATGACTCCTAACCAAACATATAAATCAAGGTGCAGATGGTCAAAATATGAATAAAAACATTAAACACAAATAATTGGACAGGTGCATTAAATATATGTAAAGATTATTAATCTGAATTTTTTTACCATCCATCCAAGAGTAATTTTCGAAATAGAATTATAGGAAAACTTAAATCATATACGATTAGGAACGACGCTTACCCATAACACCAAAAAAACTATGCTCAATTGTTTGTATAACATAGTTTTGACCAGGGTTGCCAATACTAGTCCATAGCGATATTAGAATTAACTGAAATGGATTTTATTTTGCCCGGCAAGATACTTATTAAGAAAGAATCAGGTGCTTAATAAACAATCAGCAATATTGATTATCAAAATATTTCAAAGCGATATGGATGAAAGAATCAAATAGCCAAAGCTATTATTTATGCGTTTAGTGAGGATTATTCCAAATAGATATCATATTCTGAAAATTGAAAAATGACACTTGAACACGGGAATCGAACCCGGTACCTCTGGCTTATTACGCCAATGCTCTAACCACTAAGCTATCCAGGAATCGTTCCGCGCTCAGGGATAGTGTGGAAAATCTGTCATGCAATATTTGTCAAGTCTACAGATTGTCTATCTACAGTAGGATTTGTTGATTTTGTTTTATTTAACATTCCTCGGTGGCATAGTTAGCTGACACGCTAGTTTCGTCTTGAGCAAGACTGCCGAAGACGGGGAAATCGAGGTTCGAATCTCGCTCTAGTGAGCCGGTTCCTAAAGGTTTTTCCACTCTCCACGCAAATGCGGGTTCACTTCCTCTATATTAAACCTTCCCAATTCCTAACCCATTAGCGTAATTAAAAAATAAGCGTATAACCTGAACGGATAGTAAGACATGGTGCTAAGTATTGTTTTATATAATGTATATTGCAATTGACTGAAAATTTCAGTTAGTATTTGCTTAAGGTAAATTGACGCATCGTGTCGTAGCGCGCTACCAAACTGAAAGTCTCATTGTAATCAATTCCCTCCTTTTGAGCATATCCTTTAGCAACAAGTTTATCTCGGAATCATTGAATTGATACGTCGGTATTGAGCTTCGTGTGGACCACTCATCGATTGTTGACCATATTGACACCATTCTGAAGCTCCACCAGCTCCCACGTGTCTTTTTTTAAATCAGAAAATTCATTTCTTCTTTCATGGCCATAAGCCAGTCATCTTTGCATTAAATTTGTGACTTCTTTATATGTTGTAGTATCTCAACAGTCGTCAACTGCAGTGTAAGCTGCATAGAAAGCGTCATCTCCCAACGTCATCCAGTCGGCTGCTTGACTGTGGCAGCACTTCCTTGATTGCCAACTCAAAATTGTTTTCACACTTCGATAACTCTGACTTCACGTCGTCCTACTGTTGTTCTGAAGCTACTTCTTTAGTAAGGGTGCTTCTCGCGATCGTTTCAGCTGAAGAGTTTGTTTAAATGTGTTCCGGTTTGAAGTAAACATCGTGTGAGCACATAATATTCTTACGCGATAGCACGTAAACTTAGTATCCATCCTTATCATTAAGATAGCCAAACATTCGACCAAACACTTTCTTATTGTCAAATTTCTTCCTAAATGGTTTTGGAATGTGTATGTAGCACTCCGTAACAAAAACACGCAAGTGATTCATGTCTTTAATCACGCACCCGTTCCATAATTTTAAACTAGTGTCTTACGAGTGTGATTCAATACGTTTGCATTGCAGTTTCACACTCTTGTACCCACATTGGTCTATGCAATCTACTCACTGAAAACATTGAGCATGCGAGGTCTCCATTTTACAATTTTCGCGTTCCGTTGCACCATTTTGCTCAGGTGTGTATGATGCTAGCAACACCAATGAAATTCCACGATTACTGATAATACAACGAATTTCTTCACAGTCAAATTCCTTGCCACCATAACACTGAAACTTTTTGACCATGTGACCAGCAGTTGAAACTTCACTTAGAAAAGAGAGTGTAGCGGGCTAACCACTTAGCCCTGTACTGCCCAAAAGTGCTGCACCAAATCATTGGTCAAGAACACATATTATTCCCTGATATAAATGAAAGGATATTAATGTATAAATCTCCATGTGTTACATACCACGTCTTGGATACTTCGTGGAATAAGACTTGTGCCATCAGAATGGCTACCCTACCTCGCCATTTCCATAACGCTGCACATGACCAGTCCAAGTGACGACAACGACTGAAGACAGCGCGTGGTATGCTCGTGAGCTGGAGGCTTGTTTACTCGGGCCTACTTGACCGGCACCGTGTAGTGGGGTTGCTCCCCCCTTCTTTTCTTCCCATGATGCTTTGCGTTCAACCAAGGCCGTAGCCAGGGGAGGGGTTTGGGGGTTCAAACCCCCCGCGAAATTTTATGAACAAAATATATATAACTTTATTTATGGTTCAAACGATATAAAAATTTGTAACGGGCAAACTTGGGTTAGCCCCGTTAAAACGTGCAAGAGAACGTATGTGTGGCTAGTTCCTGCAAATCATCAAAGTTAAACATAACATACTAATGTAAATGCTTCGCTAATAATATATCTCTTTATTTACATACCGCTTCGCCGACTCGTCCTGTAAGCCTGATGCCCAATTCGATGATACACCATAGAAGATAAGTGACCGATCACCGCTGCTGGGACTAACTACGCGTTCGACCACAAGCACCGACCAACTGACCGCTCCAAGAAAACCGTTGGCCTGTCTGGCTCGTCCTTCTAGAAGAGTGGGGAGGTTCCCCCTCCGCTTCGTACGGGCCTATCGACTATATATTCGCCTGACTGCTGGGAACTAGCACAGAACGCGCCAGCAGACGATCGCTTAAACATCGTCTACGCAGTCCGAATCAGCGCGCACTTCTAGTCAGAATCTATCATCTAGTCGACGGTGGTCTTACTATCCAAGGGGAATGGATATTCTATACCGGGGGAAGGCGAAGGACTTTACAACTACGAAGATGAGATATGACGAGTAGACTCCAGATTAATATGTTAGGGTTAGTCAACGTCCTGCGAGGATAGATGGAAGTTTTATTTAGTAGGGAATAATAATAATAGGATACTATCCGTGTCTATTGTGAGACACTGTTGTTATGTTACTATTAGGCTAGTTATATAAGATTTAATGTAGAGTCTCCTGAGCCAGGAGAACAGACTGCAATCAACAATTGCGGTATAGCGCGCTTCTCGCGCCCGGGGTGGTGAATCCCGCGACACACATGATGTGTCCATTGTTGTATATTTAGGATAGCTTGCCTAGGCAGGAGATAGTTTAGGCTATATGGAGGCCGATGATTTGTACCTAATTAGGTTCACTGGCCTATCCCAATGTTGTATTTGGGTAGTTAAACTGTGGGCCGCTCATAACTTTCATGATTGGCCCGTGGTATAGGGTTGTTATTATTTTGCTGCTCTCACTTTGCAAGTACACTGCTAGTGGGCCGTCTTGCCCCT
>CABFOW010002929.1:7390-19142 GCA_902141385.1 Timema californicum
GAGTAGTGAGCTAAGACGTGTTTTAAAGAGTAGTGAGCTAAGACATGTTTTAAAGAGTAGTGAGCTAAGACATGTTTTAAGGAGTAATGAGCTAAGACGTGTTTTAAAGAGTAGTGAGCTAAGACATGTTTTAAGGAGTAGTGAGCTAAGACTTGTTTTAAAGAGTAGTGAGCTAAAATATGTTTTAAGGAGTAGTGAGCTAAGACTTGTTTTAAAGAGTAGTGAGCTAAAATATGTTTTAAGGAGTAGTGAGCTAAGACGTGTTTTAAAGAGTAGTGAGCCAAAATAATTCGCTGACTCCTTAAAATAACTTTTCGCTTTATTAAGGGCTTGCGGGCACCAGGTTGGAGAGTGATTGTGTAGTATGCCTGACAATGCTCGGCCACCAGTCCAAATTTCTTAAATATGGACAGAGTAATTAATAATTATGTTATTTTAAATCGAATCGTGGTCTCCTCCATACGAACATTCACGCAATTACAATGATTTGCAACTTATGTGTTGATATTAAACTATGCACATTCCCAATACAACGTATTTCCTCATAAGATTAATAGGCTATTTTTTATAACAAGAATACATGTTGATGATTAAATTGTTTTAAGGTTTTATAAAGAATGTTTAATGATTTTATTTTATAGGTATCGCTAGGACCATTCCCTGGCTTGGTACACACATTCCTTCTAGCTTATTGGCAAAAATAAATTACTGTCGTGAGGATAAGAAAAACGCTATTTTCTGAAATTATTAAACATTATTAACATATCTGGTAAACTTATAGAAGGTTGGCGGCAAAGTAACGCATGTTTCTATTAGGATCGTAAAAATATGTTCTTTCAACGACATAGGTTGAGTCTGCTCATCTTGGATATATCCTTAAGTAGGGTCACCATATATATGGTTGAAGCAGATTGACCTAAATCATCTAACGCGCGTTAAATAAGGGACATAGTCTAAACGTGTATTATAGGAGGATACCGTCCAACATGTATTAAATGACATCATCCAACATGTATTGAAGAAATACATTGTCCGAAGTATAATTAAGTTGAAAATAATTCAATATGAACTAAAGGCATCGTCCAACATGTATTGATGAAGGACACCGTCCAAAGTATAATAACATTTGGACATAATTCAGCATGTACTAATGACATCATCTAACATGTATTTAAGAAGGGCATAGTCTAAAGGTTAATACAAATAAACACTGTCCAATATGTAAGAACATCGTATATCATGTGTTAAAGAAGGACATCATTTAGCATATGTTAAAGCAGAATATCGTCTAGCATGTGTTAGTGAAGGCCATTGTTCAACATGTTTTAAAGAAAGAAATCGTCTTATATAAAATAAGGACATCGTCTAACATATATAACATAAGGACATCGTCTAACATATATAAAAGGAGGACATCGTCTAACATATATAAAAGGAGGACATCGTCTAACATATATAAAAGAAGGACATTGTCCAACATGTATCATAGGACATCGCCTAACGTGATTAAGTCGAGTAGGACCTACAGTACGTGATCTAGCGTGCGTTGAGGATGAATATTGTTCAGATTGTGTTGAATATGGGCAATGTATGATCGTACGTTAAGCAAGGATTTTATCAATGTGCTTAATAAACACAGTATAGCTTCCTATACCTAAGCTATATCTTTCAATGTGCGTAAGGCAATAACAAGTCTGACGTTTGTTAACCTAGGATAGTCTAACATGTGAGCCATTATAGTAAATACTGTTATCTTGATCAAACTTGTAAACACGTGGATGTAATAATAACTCAAAACTCTCTGTTTAATCATTAGCTTTTTTAATAACCAGGCTGGCTAAGCTTAAGGAATTGTATTAATTCTATTTAGAGAACTTTTTCAAGCAAAGTTAGTCATTTGGCTTACTTTAAATATCGTCTTTCAAAAATCAATTGACATATTTTAGTTCAGTAGAAACTTTTACAAACATCACACGTCACTCAGATTCTTTTTTTTTTTAATGAACCGAAAACACGAGTAAGAATACACACGTTTTTATATTTGAGTTAAATTACATTAAGTATCTAACTAATGAGAACCTTGTGCTTTTCTCAAAAAGACAGTTTTGTTTGGATTATAGTGTAGCGTCGTGAGCAATAAATTCTCAGATAAAAACTAAATTTGATTTTAATTTAAAAAATAGAGGTTATAGAATGTTTATCCAACCTGATGGAGTGGAGTGATATTACTATAATTGTCTTGCAGCCACATTAAGGCGGTCACCTCGGCCAGAGAAAAAGTATAAATCTCTGTCAGGCGTGTGGCTTAGGCTACAATTCTCGGAGTCGTCTCCTGGAACTTTATTTTTTGTATAAGAATATACTCCCTTTCGTCCTTTACCTACAACCACCTTTTGTCATGTCAATAAGAACTAGAGACGAGAGAGCTAAGAAATTTCTTTTCTCAAGGCGAAGACAAAAGCTCGCTGGTGGCTCTCAAACATATTAGAATTTTCTTTTATGAGCCATAAAAAATTACTGTATTTTTTAAAGGAAGGATAGATCTATAACCCTTTTTAGTTAAGCCTAGTTTCATAGCTCTACAAATATGTAAATAATCGTTGAAAATGAGCTGATGTAAGACTTGCACTATTTTTTATGTTAATAAAACTCCAAATCTAGGGTTGTTAAGTAAAAATAACCTTGATGGAGTCTTTTGACTTTATTTTGGCGTGAACCATATTTTGAAATAGATAATCATAGAAATAAAATACTGAGTTAAAGCTGAACGCCTGCGCGGTAATCTCTCGCTTACCGAGGCGGCCCCCTTAAGATTGATTGATCCAAACAAAATGTTTATCTTAGTTGAAATTATATAAACAAACATTCGAAATGTAGACATCGTGGCACTGTTTGTTTGTATCACCGTCAAACTGTAAGAATTAAAAATTAAAACTTGTGTGATATCAAAGTTATAGAAATTGTCTAAATCAGCCGTTTTGTCTTTTTGATATATTATAGAATTATTATTATTATTAGCACCGCGTCTTACTACCCATTCGGGTTATACGCACTTACGCTAATGTGTAATGGTAGGGTGATTGTGAGATGAAATGGAGGACCTACAGTTTAACGTGGAATCCGAACCACGGTGGAGGCCTGGTATTCCCAACATTCACAAGATGTCTTGTCAAAGGTAAAGGAAGGGTTTGGCAATCAGATAAATCTGTGCCGAGACCGAGGATTGAAACTCGGCTGCCAGCATAGAAGTCTGACACCTTACCCCTAGACCACCAGGTCACCTATATATAATAGAAGATATAACTTATAGATTAGGCTAATAGAAGAGACAAGCTATTATCATCTCCCGTCTTTTAGCGTTCGGTGGTATAGTTCAAATGTTAAGGTTTGAAATATAAAATACAATATTTTAAATATTTGGTGTATTAATACATTATTCTCATTATTCAGTAATCCCTAACTAAGTGCTGTTTTTTCAGAGTAAGCATTGTTGTTCGAACTGTAACTGTGATATATTTTCTCTCACTTTGTCCCCATTTGACCAATCATACATATGCTACACATCTTACATAGAAATGTTTCTTCGTTGATACTGGCCAATCAATATTCTGCTAGACTGCTTCGGCGGTCGCGTGTTCTAAGGCGTCGCTCTCGTGTTAGACTAGACTGCCGGTGACAGGGAAATCTGGGTTCGATCCCTATAAGGTGTAACTTACTGAGGATGGTGTTTCCAAAATTGATTTACACTCTACCTTCACGCAGATGCTGACACACTTTATCTAAATTAAACCTTTATCATACCTAGCTCATGAGCGTAATTAATGCATATGCGTGTAAACTTAACAGGTAAGAGACTCGCGCTAAACTTTTTTTTATGTTTAAGAAAAAAAAGCGGATTGCCTATTTGACCGTATGAGATGCAGTCTGTAGTAGACTTTTAGCTGCTCTGTACATATACCTTAGCGGTTGTCTACACGTCATACCCGCAATGAGATGACAGGATAATAGTGATTATGAAGGTGTGGAACCAGTGAAAGATCTTACACCTAGATTAAACCTAACTAACTAGACCATGATGACCATAGAAACATTTCCACTTCCGGGAAAAATACTTATGGTATCACCGGCATTAGAACCAAGGACCTCTTGATCAATAGCCAGGAGTGCTGACCATTATATCAAGAGACCGGTCTTCGACTGAGTGATGAAAACAGTCACAGGTACGGTTTAAAGTAACGCTGCTCTCCCTAGCAACACTCCACGACACGCCACTGCTTCGCATGGCCTGCGTCCCCCAGTTTGGAAACCATTGCGTCAGACACACGTGTCCATACCACATAGAAAACTAAATGATGTGGAGAGTAGGCGTCGACTGATTTATTTCAGAACGTAAGCAATCACAAGTCATTAGCGATATATTATACTACTATAAAACCACATGGCTGACTTACTCACTAATTGACATTAATGATTACCCACTTCCATATGATCTAGAAACTTAAAATTTGGCAAACTTATAGCATCTATCCTCTAACCGAACGGAAAATTCCAAAAAGTTAAAAATTTAATTTGTAGCTCCGGAAAAACAATATTCAAAATTGTGGAGCAACTTAAAAGTCGTTGTGGACCTTTCTATGGGGGCCTTTTGTGGCTAAACGGTAAGACCGATCAAAAAACGGCTCTAGGATTACATTAGTTTACATCCACATTCAAAGAAAACTCACTGGGGGCTTAGGGATGGAGTCCCCAACGAGTAAAGCGAGTATATTAATAAAACAGAAAATGGCAATACATTTTAGAGATCATTTTCCACTTTAAAAATAACAACTTGTTTATTCTTATCCGTGCGATTGGTTCTTTTATTATTCTCGTGTTTCTCATACAATATGCCACTTTATAGGTACAGTAATTATGTGTTAGTTGAAACTATATTCGTTTCAAAATAACATAATGTTTCTATTAACCGTTTGGTGTATTGGTCCACGACAGCGGAGTGGTTTTCCAATTGGCTGTTAGTCCACCGGTAAAAGGTTTCCAGTAATAGGAGCCTGCTATTGTTTTACAAATCCTGCGATTTTCTCTCCATTTTGTTTAATTAAGTGGGCGGGCGTAAATATGTTTTATGTGCCCTTATATGATATATCCTCCCGTTAACTGAGACAAATGGATATTTAAAATGTTTAGAAAGGGAGTGTATTATTCTGAATACGATCCTCAAGCTATCGTCATGTT
Organism: Timema californicum; assembly: GCA_902141385.1. Taxonomy (NCBI): domain Eukaryota; kingdom Metazoa; phylum Arthropoda; class Insecta; order Phasmatodea; family Timematidae; genus Timema; species Timema californicum. The sequence goes on from CABFOW010002929.1 coordinate 12,623, forward strand.
TGTGTGCTGGGTATTTGTTTTCAATAAAGGTAGATTAAATTGTTAATTAAGTGAATAAAATGTGATTGCTTCCTCTAATATACAGTCGTGTACAATCCAATTTTTATAGGCAGGGCCTTTTTTGACAGATAGAAAAGTTACTAGATCTAACTTCACCTATTCATACGTCAAGCCATGTGATAAGTAGATGCCACTTTTGATATATATTATCAATATATATTATATAACATCAATAATATAGTAAAATGTTATTAATTGTGGCTAAAAAAATATGTTAATATTTTATAAAAAGCTCTTCATATAAAAATAGGATTGTATACATATTTGTTTGAATGTAATAATATAGTTACCAGCACAAATGAAGCGTAGTAAATAAAGGAACATTTTTTTAAACACACGATCAAATTTAATTAATTTGACTGTAAAACTATTTCATTTTGTGTTATGAATTATTTGAGGTGATAATATCTTAAAGATATTTGATACACACTAATCTTATATAAGCTTTTTCAATTATACTAATCATAATCAAGTATGCATTTAATACGTTACAAGCATTCCATTTTTTTAATCAAATAAACTGAAATTTATTATAGCTTTAAAACAAGGTTATCTATTTAACTTTTATAAATTTTGGTGGCTACTTTTAACTAAAGCTTTCCCAAAAGTTTGTAGTAATACAGACCTTACCAATAAAAAAATAAATAACTATAATCTTTGACACTTGATACTAGTATTCTTTTATTGTTTTTTGAGGCGTTTAAATACCTCTTTAATAGCTGTACTACTTATTGGTTTGGATTATATAGCCCTAAAATCACATCTCAATAAAATAAATTAACTAATTAAACAGAAGGTACACACATTAGAAACGAATCACTGTATTTCTCTAGTTAACTGCTAAGGAAAAAGTATTTAGTACAACAGCTATTAATTGTACCCTTTAACAAATAACTGATTAAAAAAATTGAATCGTTACGATACAGGACGGTAAAAAAATCTGCCTTTGTTTGGTCGAGCCAAATAATGATAGAGATCTCCTATTAATTTTATTACACCCCCTTTCCCCTCACTCCACGTCTTACTGCCCATCCGGGCCACCCACATACTAACATTAATTGGATAGGGCTGTGAATGGCAAAACTATATAAGAAATGTGCCAGCATTTGCATAGATGAACAGTGGAAAACAGTTTAGATTAAACCCCCTCAGAACATTTTCATGACCGAGCCACGATGACTGCCTACTATAACCGGGGACGCAATCTCCGGCACATAGCGATAGTGAGAGTGGACTAACTTTCAGGCGCTAGACAAGTGCCATTAAGTTAAGTGTCGTGGACAATATTCTTACCAGACTTCTTAGTTCTTATCATTTGAATATTGACTTTTATTATATTCTGAGGCATCGTAGTGTATATTTGCAGTTCATTACTAGGAGGTCCCTCATATGTGATAACTGCATAGACAACACCTTGAAATTGGCATAATTTTCTACAAAACTCAACTCAACTTGGGATGACCTTCTTACTAGGCTGCATTGGCCCAGACCACAGTAAAGGTATACACCAGACCCACAGCCTCCAGGTTAAAATGGCTGCCCTCCTTGAGAGCTTGAGTCCTTCAATACGGGTATCGCTAGGCGCCAGCAAGGTGCATTCAAACAAATATTATTTTAAACATGGTTTCACCAGAAAGAGGACACAAATATCCTTCTCAAATCAATCATCCGGCTTTCACGAAGCTAGGTTCAGGTAGCGACCCAACTCCATCCTCGCATAATCCTACCTCACAAAGAATTTACGCATACTACCCATTACGATTAAAATGGTCCCTTTATGACGAACATGTTGAAATTGTGTCGTTTAACAACTGCACGTTTTGAAGTGATTTTATCACTGAACATTGACACTAGTGAACCCCAGTGTTGATGGGCTCAACCCGGCTCAAGAAGCGCCGCGAAACGTCTATAAGGCTGAAGATCTGATATGTCTTTGTCTGTAGTCTAGAGCTTAACACAATATGGTTTTACATACTCCCCCTCACGTGAATACTGGTGAATATATTCAATATTTTCCACTCCATTTCAATTTATGTTAGGCTAAATATACCCAAATTTTCTCACGAATGGAAATATATGACGGCTAAAAAAAAAGCTACTAGATCTACTTTCACGTATTAATACGTCAAACCATATGATTGAAAGCTGTCACTTATGATACATATTTTCAATACCAATAAAATAGCATTAGTGATAATAAAGTAAAATGCTTTCAATTTTAACCCCACCAAATAGTATGTTTTATTTTTTTAAAGATGCTCAAATATACGTTCGTAAGAAAATCAAGGTATATTTAGTAGCTATTTATCAGTAGGCTTGCTTATAATAGAGTTTTAGGTAGATTAAAACATATTTTATCAACATAGTGTAAGTGTTGAGTTCTCGTATGGGGTGTCTAGGCTGGTCGTACTGTGGTTTTCAGTTCCATGCCCCCTCCATTTTGATTTTAAATTGGAATCAGGATGTTTGTTTTTTATCAACGTATTTTAATTAACTTGTTTACTTCCGTGATACAACAAACACCTTTGAATACAATCTTATTTTAGACTACAGCTTAAAGACTTAACCTAGGGCAGCACACTGAATGAGGTAAGGCGTTGGACTGTAGCCTTGTCAGTTAATTTAATTAAATTTACGTTCCTTACTTGTTTTTTAATAATGTTTTATAAAATCTTTGTAGTTAAGGTTTGACAATATGTTTGGGTCATGAGGTTAGGTCTCAGGCTGTTTTAGGTTAACTTCTTAATCTTTGTTCTAAAATAAGATTGGTTTTCAAACGTGCTGGTTTTATCACTGCGTTAAACAAATGAATAAAAATATTGAAAATACAATAGTAATAAACAAATAGCTCCATTCTATTCAAAACTCAAAATGGAGGGGGCGTTTTAACGATTAAAAAGGGCGCAACCTTATTAGCGCGACGGAAAGACCAGACCTCTATAAAACTTTTATTATAAGCAACTTTTTTTTTTGCGAATAGTTTTTTTCACCTTTGAGAGTTTTTAAAATGAACTCGATTCCTTTTCAAATACAATTTGAAAGTAAATAAAATGAATACTTTTGAAAAATAATAAACATTAAATGTGACATTAAATCCTATTTATTTTAAAAAAAAATACCAAACAAAAGTGGAAGAATATCATGGCTGAAAGCGCTGAGTATCGGTTTTCTTCATGCGCAGACTTATTTCCAATCAAGTTTCCTTACATATCCGTGCTCTGTGTCTTACTACCCGTTTGAGATATCCACACATCATCATCACCAATGAGAAAGGTAACATTTAGGGAAAGTGTAAACCCATTCACGCGGAGGTAGAGTGAAGAAACAATGTAAGAAAAACTCAGTGCACTCAATCAGTATTCGAACATCTAATCCTTCACGTCAATGACAAACAAAACGAGACTGACACCTTTTCATCGTGTCCATTGAGCTCATTTTTATACAGGCAATTTTTATTTTTGAAGACTTGAAGGGGAGCTTTATTAGGAAATATGACCATTATCCAATTAAAACAGCATGAAACATGGCGATACCAATCGAGGTTCGAATCCTGACTGAAAGTACTGAAGGTGGATTTTCAGTTTCCTTCCATTTAAATGCGGGTACACTTCCTCTATATTCAACCTTTCTCATCACTAACACTTTAGCGAAATAATTACACATGAGTAGTCTATAATCCGAACGGGTATTGAGAAGCGATGCAAAAAAAAAGTTGGTGCAAAGACTTAGTCTTTTGTCTTGTTTTATTTTATTAAATAAGAAACATAATTTAAAATGAAATACTGCACGAGTCAATAACTGAGAAAAATAGGTTAGTTTTGTCTAACGGCGGTCAGATTAACCGGATAGGGTTGTCCGTCTCTGAAATTTTCAAACAAGATCTCAAAGAGAGTGCAGGGGTGCTTCCTTAAGGACGTTACAGACCTGTGACGTCATGGATGGTCAAGATAGGATTTCCCATTTTAATGAATCTACGTTTTATTCAGCGAGTTTTAAAAATATAACGTTAAAACAAAAACCATAAATTCTTAAACAATTCTAAAAAATATCTCTACTGTATCATAAAATTATTATTTTTATCTGGGAGTAGTTATTTTTTTATAAATCATCTACAACTCAGGCTATTTGGCTTGGTCACAAATATCGCCTGTAGGAGTCTTCCTGCCAGGATTTAGATTTAAAAAAAAATCCGTGTTAGCATATGTCTATCTAGAATATAAAACAATGAAATGGTAAAATTAAAAAGCAAGTCATTGTTTTCAAGGAGACCATATTAAAGTGACTGTATAAACTCGTCAGAGGAAGAGGGAAAGGGTTGTGAGCACATAGACAAGAGCAATCTCAGGGTGAACTTTTCAATTTATTAGCTCTATTTCTATTTTGTGCATTGGCGTCTAAATGTTATAGTGCTTAGACTGCTTAGGTGCGTCCAGTTAGGTTGCAACCTACTTCGCAAAATAGCTTCGAAATATCCAAGTAAGCAACGTCATTAAAATTCATCAACCACACTGAACCCTCGACCGAGTCAACACCCTCCGCCTCCGCTCTGTAAATGGTCGGACACGGTTTCTACCGAAATAGTCAATAATAAAAAACTATATCATTAAAACTAATGTATATAAAAAAAATATCTCTAGTTCATATCCGTGGGATTGTGGTTATAGAGCTAAACTACAATTATAGGGCACCCTAATTGAACCAAGAGGACGATAAAAATAATCCGGTAAATAATGTATCTAGTTGCTCCTTGTTTTGCAAGTATTACCATTTTTTTTGGCCTAAGTTTAAGTTTTAGTGCCAATTATAATAGTCAATTGGAAAGTTGTATGTTAATGAAGCCCTCTAGGTTATTTATAAAGTGTATACTACCCCAAATTTAACTAGACCCATAATCATTTATTTTTCCCTCCTTAATTACTACTTGTTTAGCCAATTATTTCCAGGAAACTGTTTTCATATACTATCATCAAAAACACATATATTGAGTTGGTAATTATTGTTATAAGTCATCGGTTGATGTGTGTTTGTTATTGGTGGTGGTAAATAGCGATATCATTTTATGCTATCATCCTACATCAGTCGGTAAACTATAATAATGTTGATAAAACTAATGTATGCCACTTAGTCATGCTCATTGATCGCGAACTTCGGACAGTTAGAATTAATTCTATTCTGATCTTGGTTTAACGAAGTCAAGGCGTATGGTTCTTCTGCATTCAATAATACATTATAATATATCATACCTAATGAGCTTGTCACATACAATATAGTAGTACACATATGGAATATGTTTGTGGCGTTTCAAGGAAATATAGACTTTTGGCTTTTTTATTTTTGTGTGATTGAGAAAAGGGGTACTTTTTTACTATTACACTGTACCTAAAAGGTTTTTTTGAGGCAGCTACGTGCACGTAAATACTGATTTGACTAGTCCACAGACGAACAAAATATCCATTCGATTGTTATTTCTGGGAATTCTGCAGCTCTATTATTTTTTTGAACGGTATTTGAAGAGAACATTTTCTCCATTTACAAATTTGAAAAGTTTAGTACGAATTTTCTTAAATACATTCTATTGAGAAGTGCTGAGACTACGTGTGTATAAAATTAAACTAAATATTGCTACTGAATGATTAGGTTTTTATTTCTATTGGCCAAAAAGATTTTTTTTTAATAAAAACACTCAGAATACGAAATTAATCTCAAGGTCATTTCCCCTCACTCAAACCAAATTGTTATTTTGATCACAATTGGGCAATAAAAAAGTAAGATAAAGGGCATAGATACCCATATCAAATTTGAGGTACAATTTTTCTTTGTATTGGGCCTACATTAGACAACACAAGTCAAAATTGACCAGTATAGGCCTATTTTAAAATGAAATAAACATTTTCCTGCCAATGACGGGTAAATCGAACTTCGAATCTTAGTCGGGCGAAATGAGGGTGGATTTTACAAAATTGTTTTTAACTCTCCCTTCACGCAAATGTGGTTATACTTCCTCTAAATATAGTATTCCTAATCCCTAAAATCACTAGCGTAATTAGTACATAAGCGTATAGCCCAAACGGGTAGTAACACGCGGTACTAAAAAAACCTAACCTCATATTTTTCTTGGTAAATATTGATCATACATATTTTAACTTCACACATCATTATTCTAATTTTACTATACTACATTCTTTATCTTTGATTTTTTTTTAAAATTAAGAACTATTGCAAAAATGTGGCCTAGGCATCATACAACTGACTGATAAAAATGTTTCTACAGTGTTGAGTAATTCACTTGAAATGTTTGTAGCAAAAGTTCTACAAGTTTTTCATTAATATGAACATCTTCATTTTCAAGAAAAATGTTCAAGTTTTCAACGGAGAACTTTTTTTAAATTCTGATTTTATCAGACTTTTATCTTTTCCCATTTCCATCCATCTAAGAACATAAATTATTTTAATCAATTCT
>CABFOW010002929.1:23576-35394 GCA_902141385.1 Timema californicum
AAAAAATTGTAGCTTGTTGACTCTTTCCCTTAGTGAAAATATTTCCCCCTGAAAACTGGATTTTCTTTTAAGAAAAGCTAGAATTTTAGGCAAAAATTTGACCCTTTAGAATTGAGATTAGTTCAAAATGCTACATAAACAAACTTGTAGTCCTTTACTTTCCAAACAAAATTATTTTTCACTCATGTTGATTGATCAAACAGAAGCCGAGATATTTTTGTTTCTGTAAACCCTTAAAATTGCAAAAAATGTAGCGTCTTTTAAAACAAATATGGCCACTATGCGAAAACCAAAAACAATAAAAATAAAATAATAGTCATTTTGAACTTCCAAGATGTATGGGTAGTTTAGAAAAAAAATAGATTTTTTAAAAACAGTCAAGCAACCATTTCTTTATTTTCTGGACCATTTCATATGGACTGACCCAGAACTGAACTAAATTTATCAAACTTATTTTGTTAAAATTTTTAAATTAGAAATAGGCCTATATTTAAAATAATTATAGATTTTTTTCAACTTTTATTGTTACCATTTTAGCAATCGGCTTAGACATACAATATTAATTTATTTCAAGAATATATTTTCCACTATAATTTATTTTAATTAACTAGAATCATAATGATTTTTTGTCTTTGTGTGACAACATTCATTTCAATATTTTTCATATACACTACCAATGGGATATTTGTCTTATTATAGAGCATAACATTAATTAAACCATTTTAAAATATTTCCAGAGAGATTTATGTATTACCTTAATATTGTTACCCAACCGAAGCTTCTCAAGCAGGAATACTGAAACTCACATGCATTCGAAATTACATTAATAATATCTAAAATTACTTTTACATGCCTTTCTTTATTTCTGTCACTTACTCGTACAGCGTTTGTGTTTATTATGTATTTATTATCCATACATGTGTATCTTAGCATGTGTCCTGGTTTGTTCCCAATTACCAAAGGATAGGTCCAATCAACTCATGGTTATCATTGTTGAGGGCTATTTTAGGCCGCAGTCCATGTCCATGTACCCGGTCCCTTTCGCACCCCAGAGGTCCCACAGGGTTTTTGAGAACTCAGTTTCTCTTCCGAATGCGCAGACATTTATTTTTATATAGCCGAGTCAAAATTCATGTAAAAAGGAACTAACAAAATTAATTTAACGCTGCCAACTACAATACAGCCATCTTAATATACAGTATCTATGTTGGTAATTTCTAGTAACAACGTCATAATGTAAGTATTGATTGTTTATATATATCACATGATTATAAATGTTTATCGACCCGAGTAACTGGTTACATTAATCTAGCTAGCTATTTCTGGCACCAAAATAATTGAGTACAATCGGCTTGAAATAAGCTAATCCCCAAATTGAAAGTTAATTAATAATTAACATTGTTTTGACAAATATTACGTAAATCAAAGCTATTTACTTTAAATAGATGACACAAGTGTGTTAAGTTGCCCGTGAAATAATTTCAATCAACGGTTTTGGTTTTAGAAGCATACATTACATTTGAGTAAGGTTGAATTCGTTGATTATTGCTCCTCCTTTTTCAAGTCTGTGCATCTGTTTAAATACCTCTCTCTATTTTCTCTTCCCACACACCTCCACACATGACAGGGTTGGCAGAAATGAATATGTTCCCTATTGGGTGAATCAGCGGTTGCTGTCTGCATATGGTTCATCACCATGTATTTCCAATACTCTCTCCAATCCAGTTCAGGTATATTTCCTATAAAAACTACCCTACTCGTCCTTACATCTTAAATTATTATGTCATTTATAATAATAATAATAATAATAATATTTAGCACAGCGTCTTACTACCCGTTTGGGCTATACGCTTTAAGTACTAATTTCGCTAATGGATTAGGAATGGGGAAGGTTGAATTAGAGGAATTGAACCCGAATTTGCGTGGAGGGAGAGTGGAAAACCATTTAGGAAAACCCACTCCCAGTTCACCCGACCGAGATTCGAACCTCGATCTCCCCGTCCTCAGCAGTAGAGCTCAACACGACAAGCGCGTTAGCCAACTACGCCCCCAAGGCGGGTCATTTTAAATAGATAAAGCACCTTAAACGTAATAGTTTAAAAAGAAACGTCATATGTTACCTCTAACATGTACACAGTACATCTATTTTATTCTAAAAGTATATTTCAAACACTTCTTACACCAAATGTTATGGCCGCACAGGACCCTGCGATTTGGGGGAGGCCCCACACTTGCATAGTTGTCAGAGGGGAAAAGACGAGTTGGAGTGGGGAATATTTACTTGCACAATCGTATACTAGACTCCCTGTATAGACGAGCTATCAAATATTGTCAGAGTATAAAAACCTAAACATAATGGTTTGACTTATGAACGGTCGAAGCGAGTTCTCAGTTTTAAATCCATCGATTTTCATTTGTCTATTTGTCTGTGGTGGATATGTTTCACCATAACTTTTGAGCACATTGATCGATTTAATTCGAATTTGGCACCGTTGTTCTTTGTATCTTTATATAGATCAAGCTCATTGGGTAAAGAAAGTAATCGAAGGTTTGGGGAGAAATCTACCTTTATGTGTGTAAAAAAAACAGCCTCTTGCAATAATTATTACATGTATTTACCTTTAAGGGCATTTCCTGACACCTCATACAGCTGAAAATTGCATTATTGGTGCAAAATATTTTAATAATATTAAACAAAAATTATTGTCTTTAATTTTGGGGAGGGGGAGTGGGTGGGAGGCATGAGATAAAGTTTGCCCAGGGCTCCACGTTTGCTGAGGGTGACCCTGCCTCAAATCCCCCCCCCCTTTTAACAATTATTTTCTTCCCCCTACCCCTTAGAGAGGGATGGTGTAGCATAGTGTTTACGTCAAGACCCCTCTTAACAGCACATTCATATTCGTAGTCCTCTCGACACTCTTATCTTCAACTCACGATCCTTTTATTTTTCCCTTTGATAGTCTACTTGAGGGCTTCTGGGAGCCAGACACGACACATTTATATAGATTTCTACACGACGTGAAACCATGCTTTTTTTTTGTATTATCTTTTTCTTATTTCTTTTTTTTTTTTCATTTATTTATTGGTCTACGTCCCCTCTGTCCTGCGAGGATTAATGTCGGGTGATTATAAAAATTGGAGGACAAAGTTGAGAGAAAAAAAGAAGAAGAGAGGAGTGGGGAAGGGGGAAAGAATGAAACGGTAGCCATTTACCTGTCCACACTGCCATCAACAGTATATGGATGTATTGTTAAGTAGGTGTCTTTTTTTATTATTATTATCTGGAGACGTGAAGAAATGGTCATATTTCACTCGGGTTTCTTATTGATTAGAATAAGAAACTTTTGAGGAATGATTGATTTGTAAGAGTCTATTAAGTGAAGATGAAAAATATTGTTTATGTTTTCAAGAGACAGAATCGAAGTGACATTTTTCGTGTATTTTTGTTAACAAGGAAATACACCCGCTTCAGTGGCCTCTTGGTCTATGGCGTCACTCTCGCAATAGACTGGAATGCCGAAGAAGGGGATATCGGGGTTCAAATCCCGGTCAGGTGTATTGAGTGTGCTTTTTCCTAAATTGTTTTACACTCTCCCGCCACGAAAATACGGGTACACTTCTTCAAAATGTATTCTTCCTCAACCCAAACCCACTAGCGTAATTTTTATATATGAGTATAATCCGAAAGGACAGTAAAACGTGGCGACAACAATAAAACCTCAGTAAAATATGTATGTAAAGTAAATATAGGTCATACGTTTTAGCTAGGGACGGTTTCGATTTTAGGCACTTCCAGATTTTCTGTGAAGCAGTGAGTCAGAAACGGGGTAAAATCAACCTCGTGAGGAGAAATAGTGAGGATCTACTTGGATTTTTAAAAAAATTAGCAGCTCCGGGATAGAAAACTTAGTGTAACGGCTGAAGGGCTCATTATGCTGACCATACGATACCTGCATCCTCAGAAGTTAGCATTATCTTTGCCAAAACACATTGGTTTATCAAGCTGTGAACTCACATATTTAATTTAAATAATTATCAAACGCTAAAACTAACGCTAAAATATCTTATATTTACTTGAGTGTTATAGGTGCAACAACACTAACTAGTAGCGCAATAGGTCCTATATAAAATTAACAAATTTAATTTTAACTTGATTTTCAATTAAATGTAAAACATAATTCCCTTAAGTGAAAAAATGGTAACACGATCACAAGAATCTAAACCGGGACGTATGGCTTTGAGCGCCAATGCTCTACAATTGAATTTATTCAGATATAAGACTGATCCTGTAGTCAATCATCACGTGTCAGTTTGGAATACAATCAATATATGTGAAGGCACATTTTAGGAAAGATAATTATTTTCTAAGTACCATCACAAAATACAAGAAATTCAATATAAATCGAAAAAATAAAAAAAAACTTATCATATTTGTAACACTTTGGATTCAATCAATAAACCCTTCAGTATTATTGGTCCTCAACACATGTAGACTACATCGATCCTTTTCGCTAGTTATTAAAGTAGTCAACTACATATCTAGTAGAACCAGGCTCAACCCCAGTTTGGAGTTAAAGATTGCAGAATTTGTGAATTGGCTTGTTCTACTTCTTATTATAGCCGGTGTTTTGAACCTGTATCTGTGGCCTCATGGTCTAAGGCGTTGTTATTGCAATAGAATAACCTAACCGATGACAGGGAGATCGGGACTTGAATCCCGGTAGGGTGTAGGGAGGGTGATTTTTACTAGATAGTTTTCCACTCTTTCTCCATGTAAATTCGGGTACACTTCCTTTAAATTCAACCTTCCTCGTGTATAAGCGTAGTTAGTATAGAACTATTATGCGTATAGCCTGAATAGGTATTAAGACGTGGTACTAAAATAAGAATAATAGTAATTATAATAATAAAACTGGTTCTTTGGTTAAGTGAGTATTCACAATTGTTTTAGCTTGTGATTCATATTGGGATATGATAATACCATCTATTTAGAAAGTTCACGTTTATATTATAAACTAACGCGAACATTATTTTCTGATTCTTTTTAGGGAAAGACAATAGCATTCCTTCGAATTATAAACACCCCTTTTAAGCCCTAAAAAATAAATACACATCTTCCCTAAGGACCACACAAACAAAACTAGAATACCCAACTAGAATTGAAGATATGATTGGATAAGGAAAGATGAGAATAAATAAGGGTCAAATAAATGGCGACCATTACTGAAGGGGGAGGTAGGGAGTGGGGTCAACGAAGGATGAAAGGAGATGATAAAGGATAAAGAAACAACGCCAGCAAGGGGATGACCTTCTATCGCGTTGTTCCTTGTCCCTGCGGACGTCTGTCTAACAGAAGACGGACAGACCGTCGTGCCGTGTGACACCTGAGAGAAGGATGGTTGCCATGGAAACGGTTCAACTGAGATGAGATCCTGGTGAGTGTTCCGTGACACGCAGTTATTACCAACCCAACTACTCGAAATAACACATCACTCAACGACATCCGGGGCTGGCAGCGCTCTTTATATTCTGCTCCTAGGCCATCACTGGCTATCAGCTTCTTATGCCCTGTACACACGAGCGATGTATCCGTACTTAAGGTGGGGCTGTAGGTGACGCGAGAAAAGAACAACTTTTTTTTTGCAGTTTTTATAGCAAAACCTTTTTTTTTGCCAAAATAAAAAATATATTTCTTCATTACAAATATAGAGTTTAATTTTCTTGAGATGGTAATATCAACATTTGTTGAATATCTGTCAATAGCATATCGGCATTAAATGACAAACTTTTTAAATTAAGAGAAAAAGTTGTCATTAAATTCCAGAACACCCTTGAAAGATATTCAATACCTGTTGAGGTCACCATGGGAAGAAAATTAAATTCTATGTTTCTATTGGAGAATTATTTGATTTATTTTGACCAAAAAGAGTTTTGATATAAAAACTGCAAAAACAATTACTTTTTCTTGCTTCCCCTATCTTAATGGAAATAATTTACTACTTCTACATTTCTTATGGAAACAGCAGGTATGACGCTTAAAAACCGCCAAACAAATTCTAAATCATCAAAAAAATGTTCGGTCGCTATCCTGTTTAAAAGTGACCTTATTTGTTCGAGTAAGGCTTTATCTATGTTTTCAACAATTTTATTTGAACGAAAAACTGCTATAGTTTGCGTAAAACTGAGCTAACCTAATTTTTTATGATTGTTTAATATAATAAAACTTATAAATCTGCTCACTTTAAATTTTGATGTGAAACGCATTTTGAAATAACAAACCACTTCTTAAATAACGTGGAAATTATGGAAGTCTACAATATGCCTCATTGTTCCGGTAATTAGGCTACCGCCTTAATAAAGGACAAGTCAACTATCACCATGTAAACTACCCACCATCATGTCGACTATTAGCAAAACAAGTAGCTATTATGGAAACTTGTGTTTAATTGGTTGAAAACCCAGGCTGAGCGTGTATGTTTAAGCAAAGTTTAAGTAGAGACGACCCGCCTTGGGGGCGTAGTTGGCTAACGCGCTAGTCGTGTTGAGCTGTACTGCCGAGGACGGGGAGATTGAGGTTCGAATCTTTGTCGGGTGAACAGGGGGTGGTTTTTCCTAAATGATTTTCCACTCTCGCTCAACGCAAATGCGGGTTCACTTCCTCTAATTCAACCTTCTCAATTCCTAACCCATCAGCGTAATTAGTACTTAAGCGCATAATCCGAACGAGTAGTAAGACGCGGTGCTGAATAAAAAAAANGTAGAGACGGATAGGAGTCGTAGTAACTGACAGGTAGCACATGATGTAAAAGAAATACATAATTAAAAACAGTTTGTTTGTTGTGAAAGTTTTTACTAACCAAAATGACACCAAATCAATATTTGTGGTCTTCTTACATACAAACGAGAAACGGAATTATATTTGGTTTGAAAAACAGGTTGAGGAAAGTGGTTATATAGATGTATCCAAGAATAAACAAAAATATTTTGAACTGTTTTAAAATAAATACATTAATGTTTTAACTTTTATATAAATAAAACATAAGTTAAACTGTGTATTAACCTGGAGGGGAGTCGAATTTTGACCTCTACGTCTTTGTTAATGCAGTCTATTGTGAGAGTAACGCCTTAGGTCAGGGCTCTGAAAACTTCTTTGGTTCCTATAGAATTACGAACCTGTCAAAGGTCCTGCAATCACTCAGCATCTCTCCAATCTGCCTTTTTTTTAAACACCCCTTCTTACTACCCGTTCGGGCTAAACGGTTATGTACCAACTGTGCTATAATGGATTTGTGATGAGGAAGGTTGAATTTAGATTAAGTTAACCCGCATTTTCGTGGAGGAAAGTGGGAAATCATTTAGAAAAAAACACCCTCAGTACACCTGACTGGGATCGAATCACGATCTCCCCGTCTTCAGCAGGATAGTCTATTGAGAGAGTAGTGCCTTAGACCATGCGACCAACAAAGCGTTTTTTTCCTATATATATATAGGAAAGCGTTTTTTTCCTATATATATATATCATATATTAATTCCTTAAATTGAATATTTCTTAAAATACTTATGATATTTATAGATACTTGATAAAAGTAAAAATGAGAATGAATACATTTTCATTTTTATACTAAACTATTTAAATTTAAATAACGGTGGTAGGACTAAATATATTTGTTTTCCTGCTGCAGGTTGTTTAAATGTTTGAATGTGTGGTCTTAGGTTGAGCAAGTTTATGGGTCGAGTGATAGTCCTAGGTTTATAGAATCTCATATTTGAGCTTTACGCATTAGGCCTACATTATCTATATCGAATAGTTTTTAATAATCCGCTATAATGTGTATTTTGTACGCTCGTATATCTTGTTTCATTTCTACCGTCATGCGTAGTGACACCATTATTCGACAAAAGACGTACTCGGAGAGGGAGGAATTAACTTGGCAACAATTACTGGATACATAATTGTTTAGACGCCGCTGTGGGTGTTATTAGCTGCGGATTTAACTCCCGCGTTTTATTCTCTTTTCAAACATTTCTTAACAGTCACGAGGCAGAGCACGACACACATTTCACTGACGTCCGCATCTTTGTTGTTGCGTAGACGTCGCAACTAGGAGGTATCTTCTTTCATTGTTCTGAGTGAATATCAAATGAAGCTTATATGGATATCCCTTATGCAAATCCAAATTTTTTGTTTCGATGCTAAAAACATAAATTTTACTATAGTAGATTACTTTTTCAAGAAACTTCATGAGCAGCAGCAGCAGCAATTATAAACCCTTGTTCCCTAGAATCTGTTTTTTTTTCTCTACATCGGTGTCGCCATCCTTTAGAGCTTTTCACATTTAATTCAACTAATGGGGTTGGAATAATAAAGTTGGAATTTAGAGGAAATGCGTTCGGTGTTTACTTGGGAGGAGAGTGGAAACCGTTTAGTAAAAATACCCTAAGTAAGATATACCAGGGTGGGATTCCAACCCTGACCTCTACCTATCCAGACAATAGACTGGATTACTCGACAAGACTGAAGTTTAGTCCACGATTACATTGAAGTGGACATAGTATATATTAAGGTTGTCCTTGGTTTTAATATTAGTTGTGCGTACAACCCGAACGGTTAGTAAGACGCGGTGCTAATAATAATACTATTAGTTCATAACACCAGGGTTATTAACGACTTAATCTAAGTGGAAGCGCTTAGGAGGGAAGTTTAAGGCGGGATTTGTAGGGGACGCGAGTTAAGGGAAGCGTTTCTCAGTTTTTATAACAAAACATTTTTGGGCCAAATGAAATAAATATTTCTCCAGTAGAAAAATATAGTTTTGTTTTCTATAAATGGCGATGTTGTTGAATATCTGTCAATAGCATAATGGCATTAGATGACAAATTGTTTAAATAAAGAGAAAAAGTTGTCATTAATTTCCAAGACACCCGTGACAGATAGTCACCAACAATTGAGGTCACCATGTGAAGAAAATTAAACTCTATGTTTATACTGGAGCAGTATTTTATTTATTTGTTCAAAAACTTTTTTTATATAAAACTGCAAAAATACTGACTTTTTCTCGCGTTCCCTAGATTTCCACCTTAAGGAATTGTGGCCGGACTAGCGTTGAGACGATATGGAAAAAACCCATCTTGAAAGGTATATACACTTCTAAGACTATATTTGTGACTGGTTTAAAGGATCCAAACATCTCTTCTGGACATGTTGAATATTTATAATAATGACTAAAGTATTGAAGATGGTTTATGTACAGCTATTAAAAATAATTGAATGTACCTAATAATAAGTTGTGTCAATTTTTATAGCTACAAATAACTATTCATTATTATTCTTATTGGTGTTTTAAGTAAAGGTTTCATTCAAATGTGAAGAGGCAGAGATAATTATTGTTACTTTAATAATGATTTCCCCTTATTTCTCCTATTCGATATATTAAATGTTTGTGACAAGCATAGTTTCTTCTTTATCTACTTTTGGATAAAAATAAATGTTCATTTAAAACTTGATTTAAATTTATTTATTTTAACCCAGTATAAGTATTTATCACAAACTTGATTTATTTTGGTTTCTTCTATGGGCAGGAATAAATGTTAATGATTTCAAACAATATTTCTTCGTGATATTCATTCGGATAAGAATATATATTTATTAAAACTGATGTATTCATATTTCTTCTATGGGCAACGATAAATACTTATTACATATCTGATTTCCTCTTGTTTCTCCTTTAGTCAAGGATACATGTTTATTACAAACCTGATTTATTCTTCCTCTTCTTTTGACAAGAGGTGTGTATTACAAGCCTGATTTTTTCTTGTTTCTACTATGGTCAATGGGAAGTGTTTGTTTAACAATAATATTTTTCTTTGTTACTCTTATGGCCTAAAAATAAATATATATTATCATAGGCAACTTTATATTGGATCGGCATTGGGAATCGAAATAAAATAATACTTATTAATCACAAATATTAGGTGACCTGGTGGTCTAGGGATAAGGTGTCGGACTTCTGTGCTTGGGGTCCGGGGTTCAATCCTCGGTCCCGGCACAGATTTATCTGATCACTAAACCCTTCCTTCACCTCTGACAAGACATCTTGTGAATGTGTGGAATGCCAGGCCTCCACCGTGGTTCGGACCCCACTTTAAACTGTAGGTCCTCCATTTCCTCTCACAATAACCCTACCAATACACATAAGCGTAAGTGCGTACAACCCGAACGGGTAGTAAGACGCGGTGCTAATAATAATAATAATCCCAAATATCTGTGTTCATTTAGTGAAAATCCAACGTTTTCACTCGTTAGACCTATCATTCGGCTTATTTTTGCATTTGAAATTTTTACCGTGATGAGGACCTTTCATAATAAATATTTCTAGAGTATTTTTTTGGAATTAGTATTGTCATATGAAGTGTTTATAGTCATTTGCCCAAAAACTACCCATTCATACTGTCAATTTTTTTTATTAGTAATTAGAATTTATTTATTTTTTACGAGATAATTAAATATAGATGTAGTAAAAGATACATACTATAATAATAATAATAATAATAATAATAATAATAATAACCAGGATACACATTTTACACCCACCTATAATTTAAAATTGTCCCTTTACTTTATAAAACAATGAAGATTATTTAGTGATAATTAAAGTTAATTGCTTTAATTCGTCTTTACGCGATAATTAAATTTATCAGAGTAATTATTTTAGCTAGATAATTACTAGTCATATATACCAAATTAAATTTACTGCTTGTGCCTATAACCGTTTTAAAATTCCATATTAACGTTGGCCAATTCTAGACTTTAACTACATAATTTATTTTTAATAATGTTCATATTTGATTTGGCAATTAATAAAAAATGATAAAATCATAACTTCTTTATATTATTTTTATTCCCTTATCTTTTTTATGATATTAGCCTTAGTCTTCCATGACGACATGTTTCAGTGTTATAAATACGTTTTTCACCATCATCAGGTCTGAGGAAAAAAAAGTAATTATCAAATTATGTATAGAAATATGACAGTAAAATATAGCATACCTATCTATGAATGTGTTCTTGATATCAAAATAGTGCAATTCTAGGAAATTTGAGTTGGATGATTAGTGTTAGGTGTTTATGTCTTAGCTTGTTTGTAAATCATATATTAATTTAATCTAATTTCAAAACGTAACTTAAGACGTATACATTAGATATTCCGAAAATAAATAAATAGCAAATAGCATTCTTCTTTCATTTAAAATAAAAGTTACAAGTAAAAAAATAAAAGTGGCCATTTTGTGTGTTAAAAACAACATTACATTTTTCAGATACGTTTATACATAAATTAAATTTGTACATAATAGTGGATTTACCACCAGAATAACTTGAAAAGAAGACAAAATTCAACAAGGTTGTCTTACTAAAATTATTATCTATAGTACTGTTATAGAACTAAAAAAAAAGGTAGAAAGGTTTGAACAAATAAAATAGTGTTTAGTACAACCCTCAACTTACACGGAATAAGGAAAGCACAATTCCATCTAATATAAAAACATTATCGTTCTATAAAAAAGGAGAGAACACATTAAAAAATATCTACGTAGTAAACCACGATTCAGACTTTAAATAAACTTACCTAAGAACTTGAATATTCTAAAAAAATAACATTTTACTACAATTATCAGGGGGGCTATAAATTTACTATGTGCACCAAAACATTATATTGAAATATTACAATTTTAAGCATATAAATTGAGAGACGTGTTCAAAGAGTCTAGGTAATATATATATATATATATATATATATATATATATATATATATATATATA
>CABFOW010002929.1:35496-87413 GCA_902141385.1 Timema californicum
TATATATATATATATATATATATATATATATATATATATATATATATATACATTCACCGAATTTTATCAAACTTGCTTAGCCCCCTCCCCCAATACCTTAAAACATAAGCTTTCATTTGACATAGTTGATGTATAGTTTTTATATAATTGCTGGCATTATTATGTTTTTAAAGAATAATTACAGTTTTTTTAGGATCACGTCTTACTACCCGTTGGACTTAAACATTTGAATACATTAATTACGGAGATTAAGGAGTCTATATTTAGAGGAAGTATACCAGCATATGCGTAAGGTTGGAGTGGAAAACCATTTTTAAAAACTACCCTCATTACACTCGACCGAGATTCTAACCCCGATATCTCCGTCATCGACAGTATAGTCTACTGCTAGAATAGTGCTTAAGACCATGCTGCCAACGAGGTGGGTAAATTTAATTATTATTAAATCAAATCATTACAATTATACTTGAAAGGATTGTTGGTGGTTAATAACTTATTAGATATATTTTGTAAACACATTGTTTGCTGCCAAACTTTTTAATATAACATTCTTATTGGAATTGAGGAAAATAAATAGTTTAAAAATTTCACACTCTCGTAAAATAATCCTACATACATGAAAATGTTACACAGTTGGCAATTTAAATATATAAATTGAGACATTTAAATATCACTTTCTGAACTGACTCATTGTACAAAACATAAATCGAAACGAACTAAGTTTCTAAAAGAGACGAAAAACCCAGTACCCTGACCGTTAATTTATTACTATTAAAGAGGATTTCAGCAGTTGGGGTGGAACTGAGGTGGTAGAGGGAGGTATTTTACCCTTAGAAAAAAATGTATCCTCTATAAATGTATTTCACTCCCTTATACTATTCTCTAATATTAAGCTAAAAGCCTTGCATCAAGCTCCAAATAGAGTCGATAGGATTCCAGTTTTCAAACAACTGTCAAGTAAGAACTATTCTAAATAGTTTCTGGAGGTATTTAATTTTCAAACAAATTCCAGGGGAAAACACTCAGAGTAGCTTCTAGAGACGTTCAATTTTCTAAAACTTTATGTGAGAGGACCACCTCTAATAGTGTCTAGAGAAATCAAATTTTCAAATATTTTCAGGACAAGGGCACTTAAAAATGATTTCTAGAGGCATCTCATTAAAACAAAATTGATGGTGAAGGATCACCTCAAATCACTTCCAGGAGGATCCCAAATTCAAAATTTGTATGGGCTAGGACCACTACGATTAGATTTTTTTTAGGGGAATCACATTTTCAGACATTTTCTGGGGGCCGGGGTGGTTCCCCATCTAGCTTGGTGGGGCAAGTCCTTTTAAATCCTTCATTTTTGCTGATTGCCCTTCAATACACAAACCATGTTTCACCGATAATACATCTTTCAGAGGTCTGGGAATCGAGATAATACCCTTAGTAAAAAGGTTAGTTGTAATATCAATTGAGTTAAGGCGTCGTATTTGAAACGGTCAATTTTATTGTAACACATAATATTAGTGTATAATATTGTGAGAATCTCATCCAATTTATTCATTTGTTGACACGTTAACAAGTGTAGAATATTATAAAGTCAAGCAGCGCCTCACAAACATTTACTGTTAAATTTTTTTTAATAAAAACATAATACAAGTTCCAGACAATAGAAAACATGAATTAATCTACGGGTGATGGATAAGTGGCTGCCTAATAACTTCTCGCTCATCCATTTAAAGTGATGACATACATTTTTCAACAAGAGTGATAAAATTGTATGAAGGACAATAACTTTTTTCTTAAAAGAAATGAAAAAAATAATATGAAAAAAAATGATAGGTCATTCATTACGTCTTATATTCTTGGTGTGAAATAGAGTAGAAAATATTCGGGGCACAATAGTTGCGTTACATCCATCACAATCACCTAATATTTGCAGTTGATTATAGAGTACACATCACGAACACAACGCGATAGAATTTTATGTCCATTATGTTCAGCAAATGCTATCTAACTTGAGAAGGAACATAGAGACAGTCTTTTTAAGGTTCTTAATTACTTTTTTACATCGTACCTTACTGCTCGTCCGGATTATGCGCATTTTAGCTACGATAATGAGGAAAAAGTTATAAATTAGAGGCAGTGCACCTCTATTTGCGTGGTGGAATAGTGGTAAACAATTTAGTGAAAAACCACCCTCCCCAACCTCAGTTCCACCCCATCTTCTGAAATACTCTTTAACAGTGATAAATTAACGGTCAGGGTACTAGGTTTGTCGTCTCTTTTAGAAACTTAGTTCGTTTCGATTTATGTTTTGTACAATAAGTCAGTTCAGAAAGTGATATTTAAATGTCTCAATTTATATATTTAAAGATGCCAACTGTGTAGCATTTTCATGTATGTAGGATTATCTTACGAGAGTATGAAATTTTTAAACTATTTATTTTCCTAAATTTTAATAAGAATGTTATATTAAAAAGTTTGGCAGCAAACAATATGTTTACGAAATATATTTAATAAATTCTTAACCATCAACTCAGGTGAGTTTCAAACCCTGACCTTCCCTATACCTACGTACCAGAGCCTTGTATTTAGTTCGAGTGCCAACCGATTCGGTTATCAAACTTTCTACACTAATACCAAGTATAAAGTTTGTGGATAAGGAGCATATCTAATAGGAAATACACCCGCATTAGCGTGTAGAACGGGCAGGATGATTACGTTTTGGAAAACCAGCTAGCCGAGGTTCGAACCTGAACCTCCGCGTCTTCAGCAATCCAATCTACAGCCAGATCCACGTATTTATACCATGCGACCACATGCGCATGTAGTTTTTTTTTTAAGTGGCGATGTAGGGGACGCTAGTAAAAGTCAGTATTTTTGCAGTTTTTATATATATTTTTTTTTTCAAAAATAAAAATAAAACTTATTTAGGGAGTGGTTGCATATATGATTGATCACTTATGGCATTATATATTTACCCTTAATATCTCCTAGTAATCCTTGTAATCATATTTTATCTAATATTTTTTCTTTAAAAACATTTTTTCTTTCCAATCTCCTATAATAAACTGTCTTTTAACTCACTTACGAGGTTTTATTATCTTATTGTAACAACCTTTGATCTGTTTTTTTATAAAGTACGTTCCTTGCAAATTTTCAAAAATAATATTGCTTCAATACAAACATAGGGTTGGATTTTCTTCACGTGGTGACTTCAACAGTTGTTGAATATTTATCACGAGCATATTAGCTTTAGGTGATAAAATTTTAAATGAAGAGAAAATTTGTCATAAAACTCCAGAATACAAGGTCCTTTGAAGATATTCAAGAAATGTTGAGGTCACCATGTGAAGGAAATTAGAATCTATGTTTGTATTGAAGCACCATTTGATTTATTTTTACCAAAAACTGCAAAAACACCGACCTTTTCTTAAGTTCCCTTAATTCACACCTTAATGAATATATGTTTTAAACACTGTCTACAGAAAAATCTAAGTGGTAGAAATAAGAATAATTATTTAGAATAGTTCATCCAAATAAATACAGGAAGAGAATGATAACATGACAGTAATAAATAATACGCGCCAGATTTCAAGTTAGTATACATTCTATAAGCCCTCTAGATAAAAAAAAAATCATGACAGGGTGATGAAATTTGGATGATGTATTTTAACGCCACTTTATTAACAGTTACACATTGTAATGATGTGCGTTTTTTGTTTTCAAGATAAGTTTCAAATGAAATACGAAATTGAACTTCATCTTCTGAAGCCCGATCTCAAATCAGAAGTAGAACGCAACCCATAGACTGATACAATGCTTTAGTGTACAACTCAGTGGCGACAGCCATACCAATCCATTGGCCGCCGTCCATTGGCGAAGTTGATGCAAACTTCCACCGATATAGTGTTTGATCAGCACGACTAGCCCTCCAACCGTTACCCTCAGTTTTCTTTAACCGGACCCGTCACTTTTCCTCACGTGACCCCCGTTCCAGACCCACTGCTCACAGGAAATCTAGAAGCGCAGAGGACCGAACCCAGGACCTCTGTATCCATAGACAGGAGTTCTAACCAGTAAACCACGGAGGTGGTAAGGGTACATACAACTCACAACTTAAACTAGGACAACCCATCCGACCAAATAGAGCAGTAATTGTGTTACATTGTGTCATTAGATGAGATCATAATATAAACACTCAATTATTTTAAGTACCGCCGCAGAGCCACCAGACGTTTGTCGCTGCTTCACTTCAATCATACATTTGTTTCGTGGCCTTCAGATCTCATTTTATTCGGAATTGATCGTTGAAGTCCCTGCTTTAAAACACAAATCAAAATTATACTATGGGGTTTAAATCAATTTTAACTTGATGAAAGCTATGTCAGTATTCTGTTACTTTGTGTGTTTGTAAGGGGAGAAGGAAAGTCAGGAGGTGCACCGCGTCCAAACTAGCCACATATTTACATTTTAAAGGAAGGGACAAGTAAGGTAGAATTTAGATAAAATGTTTATGAATTTGTAGGGAGGGATAGTGGGAAACCATTTAGGACAAAACCACCTCAATGCACCCCGATGAGATTTGAACCTTGATATCCAAGTCTCCATAAAACCAGAAAGTATGAGACTGGTTCCTGTGTCATTGTGTCCACCAGTGCAGGTTTCCATTAATAATAAACTATTTTGTTTATTTCTCAATTAATTGCGGTATGTATTTGGTTTATCGTATAGAAATGTGTCACTTGGTCATTCATAAAAACGAATTTTTCTAAATATAATTTTGAGCTATAATTTAGGAAAATAGTATTTTAGTAAAAAAGCAAATAAAACAACAACTAATTAGCTATACAAATTCTATAACAATATTCATATATTTATACGTAAATTCATATTAACTAAAACTGTCCCTTCACCGCGTCTTACTACCCGTTCGGGAAGTGTGCCTATGTATTAGTTATGCTAATAAATTAGGGGTGAGGAAGGTTGAATGTAGAATATGTGTACTAACATTAGCATGGAGGGAGGTTGGAAAATATTTTAGGGAAAACCCCCATCAATACACTCGATTGGGATTCGGACCGTGATCTCCCCATCATCGGCAGTCCAGTCTATGCGAGAGTGACACCTCAGACCATTCAACAACCGAACCGGCTGTCCCATTACATTGGTAATAACTAATAATAATAATATTTAGCACCGCGTCTTACTCCCCGTTCGGGTTATACGCTTTTAAGTACTAATTACGTTAATGGATTAGGAATTGGGTAGGTTGAATTAGAGGAAGTGAACCCGAATTTGCGTGGAGGGAGAATGGAAAACCATTTAGGAAAAACCACCCCCAGTTCACCCGACCGAGATTCGAACCTCGATCTCCCCGTCCTCAGCGGTCGAGCTTAACACGACTAGTGCGTTAGCCAACTACGCCAAGAGGCGGGTAATAACTAATAACAATGGGCCTACCTATAAAATTACATTAATAATATAGTAAAATGTTATCAATATTGACCTAAAAAAGTTTGTATTTCCTAAAGGTCCTTTATAGCAGAATCCCACTACAGCTAGAGTCCTCCTTAAGGTGGGAGTTTAGGGAACGTGAGTTAAGGGCGATTTTTACAATTTAAAAAAATTGCCGAAATAAATCAAACATATCTCCAGTATAAAAACACACATCCATTAATGTTTCCAGTCTGTGACCTGGCTCAGTTTTTTTATCCAAGCCATAATATTTTTCCACTACAGACTGGCTAGGTCTGTCGTAGCTTCATATACCTAATAATCTAACTTAAGTCTAGAACAGAGACAACATCCACTCCCCGGCTATTAGTTCATCGCTGTGAAAGTGTAAATCCATATTTCATCAGTGATACATTTTTCGGCCATACCGGAAATTGAACCAGGGACCCTTATATCAGTAGGCAGACATGCTACCGACTGGACTAAGGTGTCGGAATTTCCTCCACGTGTTGATATCAACAGTTGCTGAATACCTGTAATGAGGATAGCGACATTAGTTGACACACCTTTTAAATGAAGCGAAAATGTTGTCATTAAATTCCAGGACATCTTTGACAGATATTCAATAACGGTTGATATCACTATGTGAAGAAAACAAAACTCTATGTTTCTACTAAAGAATTACTTGACCAAAAATACGTTTTGATATAAAAACTGCAAAAACACTGCCCTTAACTCGTGTTCCCTACATCCCCACCTTAACTTCCTCCAAATGCAGTGGAGGGATGGAGGAGTTATGTAGATACAAGATACGATATGTTTTCAGTCTATCTGCTTAGAGCATGATGAGAACTGTGACAAGTTCTCGCAGTTCTGAGTGACACTAAATAGTCCCTTATCTCTAGAGCAATAGCCCTTATAGTACATTTAAATGACAAGGAGACTTTATCAGTCCTAAGGAAAAATAATACGTTTTGCGTACACAATGAAAGTTTAAAATGACGGTAGAAGACAATCATACTTTCAGACTTATTGTTTTCGTGAGCGTTCTTCTGATTCAGTGCGAAACTGTTTTTATACGGTAAAATGCTTATCTCTGAATTTTGAAACAATTCCCTGTCGTGTCAGTCAACAAAACTTTAACAAGCTTCGTTAGACAAGAACTCTTGGATCAAAGCATATATTTAGTTTTGTTGAGATTTTTCCCACCACATCAAACCGCCCATATTTAATAATACTAATGGAATGGCAGGATAACATTAGAATGGAGATGAAAGAAATTAGGTGTAGTGAGTTGGACTGGATAGAACTAGCTTAAGATAGAAATAAGATGTAGTGAGTTGGACTGGATAGAACTAGCTCAAGATAGAGATAAGATGTAGTGACTTGGACTGGATAGAACTAGCACAAGATAGAGATAGGGTGTAGTGAGTTAGACTGGATAGAACTATCACAAGATAGAGATAAGATGTAGTGAGTTGGACTGAATAGAACTAGCTCAAGATAGAGATAGGGTGTAGTGAGTTGGACTCGACAGAACTAGCACAAAATAGAGATAAGATGTAGTGAGTTGGACTGAATAGAACTAGCTCAAGATAGAGATAGGATGTAGTGAGTTGGACTGGATAGAACTAGCTCAAGATAGAGATAGGATGTAGTGAGTTGGACTCGATAGAACTAGCTCAAGATAGAGATAGGGTGTAGTGAGTTGGGCTGGATATAACTAGCACAAGATAGAAATAGGATGTAATGAGTTGGACTGGATAGAACTAGCTCAAGATAGAGATAGGCTGTAGTGAGTTGGACTGAATAGAACTATCTTAAGATAGAGATAGGGTGTAATGAGTTGGACTGGATAGAACTAGCTCAAGATAGAGATAGGGTGTAGTGAGTTGGACTGGATAAAACTAGCTCAAGATAGAGATAGGGTGTAGTGAGTTGGACTGGATATAACTGGCTCAAGATAGAGATAGGATGTAGTGAGTTGGACTGGATAAAACTAGCTCAAGATAGAGATAGGATGTATTGAGTTGGACTGGATATAACTAGCTCAAGATAGAGATAGGATGTAGTGAGTTTGACTGGATAGAACTAGCTCAAGATAGAGATAGGATGTAGTGAGTTGGACTGAATAGAACTATCTTAAGATAGAGATAGGGTGTAATGAGTTGGACTGGATAAAACTAGCTCAAGATAGAAATAGGGTGTAGTGAGTTGGACTGGATATAACTAGCTCAAGATAGAGATAGGGTGTAGTGAGCTGGACTGGATATAACTAGCTCAAGATAGAGATAGGATGTAGTGAGTCGGACTGGATAGAACTTGCTTAATATAGGGATAGGTGGCGTATTTTTGAGAGTGCGGCAATGAACCTTCGAATTTTTAATACCATAGGGTAAGTAATTAATGGGGTATGGATAAGGAAGGTAGACTTTAGAGATTATGTTCTAGTGAAATAATCTAGGAAAAATACTCTTATAACTGAACCGGGATGCGAGCTCCAACTTTTCAATCACCGACAAACTAGACTAAATGAACTCGACGTTTTGTCCACCGACTCAGTTAAAGAATAATAAACTCACTATTCACTAGGCACAGAAAAGTAACACTGAACAAATATGAAAAGATGGAATCATAATAATTCCATTATATACCATAAGATGCTTTTTTTTAATGTAGCTGTTTTTAACAACTAGTTTTAGGCCTATCTACGACAGTTTAATTATAAACAGACCTAATTGACAATACATATAAGGTTAGACTTTGTTTGAAAATAAGTATATTTTCGTAGTAAAAGTGGATAGATTGGGTGTGAACTAAATTAATTTTATCATTATTAAATTAATCATGTAATTTTATACTAAAAGGTCACGCACAATAATTGGCCATCGTTGAGAATGGGCTTGGATAAATAGATATCAACCGTGTAATAGTTTTGACCTTGTAATCAAATAATAGCAATTGAAAACACCAGTTAACTGGGAACTTCCTTCGTCTCAAAATAAAGGGAATATCAGGGCTTACAAGTGCCAAATCGATTGTCGGTAAGAAATATAATTTATATACACTTGAAATAAACCTTTTAAAATTGTTGTATCGACTATAGCTTTTTATCCAACTTTGTCACTGCTAGGAGTTCCATTACATAGGCCCTGTTTGATATTTAACTACCCATGGAACATTATTATTGTAATAATACCTATTTTTATGTTTAACTTGTGTGGTGGTATTCCTGGTGTGATAAAACTGTTTAAAAACTCTACTGGATAGTTGTCCATTCCCTGTTCATCCTTACAGTTGACTGAGTTCACACTAAATTAAAAATAAAATATTAAATACCTCATCAATTGTTTGTGCAACATCATCATTTCGTGGACACAGAATGGCTATTTGAAATATAAGTTGGGCCCGGTCCATTTCCAAATGTTTCGTGAACTACCGAGTCGTATGTCAATATTTCCTCTAACCCTTCTATGATGTTTTCTTTCAAGCCGTATTTTTTTCAGTTTTCCGATTGCATAAGCCAATGACGTAGATAAGCGACTATTGATTTCCCGTAAATTATTGTTTAACTTGTTAAACTTAAACTCCTTCCACAGCTGAGAGTAATTAATACTTGTCTGGACGATCACTGTACTATGAGCATGTGGAAAAATTGTATATCCTTTAACATTTTTCTCCCAAGAAGGAAATGATTACTCATTATATCCTATTTTGCAACATAAGATTGACTACTTACATTGCATGGCTCGGAACCATGATTGACTCATATCATATTAACAGTTGGATGTAAAATTAATTAGTCAAGATCATTAAAGACAATTTGGTTGTAAGCTATTTTGTAAAGCCTGTGTAATTTTATTTTGAAACATTTTGTTTGATGATTATTTTTAAAGGATTTGATGATGAAATTGATCATCTAACAGGGGATTTGCCTCAAAAGGCCTTTCTTACATTTTGATTTTGTGTTTGTAACACAAGGTTACTATTCATCTTCGAATTTAGTGACCATTCAAACTAACTGGATTAGTGACCTAATTAAAAGAAGCGTGAAACAAACCTTACCAGAATTCTAAGAGAAAGGCTAAATCATCTGTGTCGTTCTTTGATAAGGAAATTCAGCCTTCCGGACTAGAATTGGGCATAATATCCTTGAAACCAAATACAGCGTGGCAATTACTATGAGTAACTTGCCTTTTCATACATTCCATGTTTACCGAATTGAACAAATTATAAGAAAGTTAATTTACGTAAACTATGTCTTTTTTTCCAGTTAAATAAATTAAAATAATTTGCTAGGCCTAGATAAAGTTTAATAAGATAAAGTGAATAATTGAAATGTTACGGCATGGTACACTCCATTTATCCCAAAATTTAGAAATATCACCTTGACTGACTACACTCTGGTCCTATTATATGAACTGCACCATAATCAAACCATTCAAGGTAAGTTTGCTTCATTTCAGGGTAAACGAAAAGTAGAACTCTCTTATGAGCTAACTATTTATATTTCTTAAGAAAATATGATTTAAAAATAATTAAAGCTTCTCTGTAACAGTGCATATTATTTTTTATGTACTCATATACCAAGTTACAGTAGAAACTAAAAAAAAAAATCTGGTAAAGATAAAGTAAATTTATTAAGTTCAGATTCCAGCCATTTTGTTTTCGTGACTCGCGTCTTAAATTGTCCAAGCTACATCAGTAAATGTTTTACTAATAACGTAGAATGAAGAAGAAAAAGTTAAGATAAAATGTAGCAACATTTTAAAGAAGGGGTAGTGGGAAATTTCTTATTGAAAATCAATTATATACACCCGACAGAGATTTGAGCCTAAACTTACTTATACAGCAACCTGGGAAAGATGAAACAACTTCCTTGGTCAGCGCTACCTCAGTCGGAGGCCTTAGAATAATTATTATGATACTAAAAGCCCTAACACAACACTATACAAGGTTCTTTTTTCTCTGGTTGAGTTTTTATTTCTATTTTTTATATACAAAGACGCGGATACGTTCCATCCTCAGGGTTACAGAGTTTGAACAATAGGTCATTAAACCTACAGAATCTATTCTTTCTCTCTAAAGAATTCTTTCCAAACGACGACAAAATGTAGGCAGACATCTCCGGGTTAGACAGTCACCTACGTGTTCTCAAACGACTGATAAAGTTGGCCACTTAAAGAGTCTGGAAATGTTGCCATAACTCACTCTATTAGAAGGTAGCAATCGTCGGAGACCTTCGGTTACGTCAGGGGTGGCCCGAAACTAGCAATGTCTCCGAAGACGTTACGCCTAGACAGAGTATTTGTTGACACACATTCTCGTGGTTTATTCTTCTTATTCTTTTAGGTATTTAACGTGCACTTTCTGAACAGCTTGCACAACTTGCAAACTCACTTAATTTCTATGAAAAACACAAAACCGGCTGTTATGAAAGGTAAGGCTCCAATGTTAATAATGACACATATTTTAACATGCCGGGAATTGATGTGGGCCCTTGGTTCTTTATATAGATGCGTCAATGACTGAATTAAGGCGTCGAATATTATCGTGGTCAAGAGATTGAGAAGGCATAAAGAGATCCAGGTTTGATCTCAAGAGGTATCTAGATATTTTAGTACTATTTATATATACCCAACTTAAAGACTATAAAACATGCTTCGGTGGTAGAATAATTCAAAGCAGGCATGTACAATATTTCCCCGACTGAGGGCCGCATAAAGTCTTGGGGAATTGGCTGAGGGCCATACATGAGATCTATAATACATAATGCCCAAATATATTAAACACACATACACACACATAAACCAATACTCATACCCAAAACCATTCATCCATGCACGCGTAACATTATACTTACGATTCTGGAGACTACATTTATTATTATTATTATTATTATTATTATTATTATTATTATTAGCACCGCGTCTTACTACCCGTTCGAGTTATACGCACTTACACTATTGTGTAATGTTAGGGTGATTGTGAGATTAAATGGAGGACCTACAGTTTAACGTGGAATCCGAACCACGGTGGAGGCCTGGCATTCCCCACAGTAACAAGATGTCTTGTCAGAGGTGAAGGAAGGGTTTGGTAATCAGATAAATCTGTACTGGAACCGAGGGACTACATTTAAATGGTGAGCATTTATATCAGCTATAGGCCTACATGTGTTTCTTATTTCTGCAATTTGAACTGGCGAGCCGTAAACAACATCCT
The DNA here is from genome assembly GCA_902141385.1 of Timema californicum. Classification (NCBI taxonomy): domain Eukaryota; kingdom Metazoa; phylum Arthropoda; class Insecta; order Phasmatodea; family Timematidae; genus Timema; species Timema californicum. Next base: position 47,164 of record CABFOW010002929.1, read on the forward strand.
CACGGGCCGCAGGTTGGCATGCCTGATCTAAGGTGTAATTTTCGCATTAGATTGGACTTCCAGTGATGGAGAGGTCTAGATTAAAATCTTGGCAGGGTGTACTGAGGTTTTTTTTCCTAAATGGTCTACCACTCTTCTCTTTCTTCTCGCAGATGCTGGTAAATATCCTCTAAAATCTCCCTCCCTCATCCCTACCCTATTATTATAAATTTGAGAATATTTCGAACGGGTAGTCAGATACGAGGCATGAAAAAATTGTATGAACTGGGAAAGCTTGGCTTTATAACTGCACCAGTGGGCACTTCGTCAAAGTCGTTAGTCACGTCTTGTCTGACTTAATACTTATGGGGCTGTCAGAGATTCGAATCCTGACTGAGTGTGATTAGGTGGTGTTTCTTAAACGATTTTACATTTTAGCTCCAATCAAACGTGGGTATATTTCCTCTAATTTATATCGTTCTCATCCCAGTCCATTAGTTATAAAAGTTTGTTTTTATTGTTTTAATATCTAGGCAAAATAATTGTATAATAACTTTCAATTGCCAAACCCTTCCTTCATCTCTGACAAGGCGTGTATTAATCACATCTTGTGAATGTGAGGAATGCCAGGCCTCCACCGTGGTTCGGATTCCACGTTAAACTGTAGGTCCTCCATTTCATCTCACAATCACCCTACCATTACACATTAGCGTAAGTGCACACAACCCGAATGGGTAGTAAGACGCGGTGCTGATGATAGTAATAATAATAATAACTTTCAACTATGAAAATGTAAACTGTTTTTCAAAAGATGGTTCATTAAAGTACTGTACATCTAATGAATGGTCGGATGAGATAATGTAATTCCAAAAGTAAATTATAAAAACATATTTACTTTCATAGGATATACACAATTTTTTCTATCGTATAAATACTTGAGCTACTCATGTGCAAGAAACTAGTTCCGTTTTTATATTCCCAATTCCTCTCTAGGTTAAGATCAAGAAGAGAGATATTCTCGTCCGACGTTGACGCACAAAGCTGGTTTACAATCAGGAACAAACAGACCCAAAAGAAATGTGTAAGCGCCTAAAGTGAGGGCGTTGACAACGGTTTGTCGCCACTGAGATGGTGCTGGTACATCCGCGTCACTGACGCCGATCCTTCAACGGCGACAATTGTTGGCACGTCTCCTCCTGCGAACTCTTCCACCCCAACACCCCATTCCATCTTCATTCAACAGTCTCACTTAATGCTCCTACAAGAAACCAGAAAACTAGTGGTAACCAACGTCGGAGGTAGCGTGGGGTAAATCTTTAGGTTTGCAACATAGGCCCTACTGGATTGCCTATGATGGGAAGGGTGAGGTATATAATCTCTGTGAGATTTTTTTTAACACTGTGGTTTTCACATCCTCTCTCTACGGCAATGAAAGTGAATTTCCATTAATTTATCTCAAGCTACGTTACTATCCCGTGATCATGATAAACTTCTCTTTCACGTAAAGTAAATAAACATAGTGTTTTATCAGGATTTACCTTGGCCTAACGTAACGTAAAAGATAGAGCAAAATAGAGCTAAGTAATGTGGAGTGTTTGAAAACTATTTGGTCAAAAAAATTAAATTCTGTGAGTTAGGCTTCAAGTCAATAAAGTGTGAAAAAATTCTATAATTCTTCGGTGTTCGGGAGAAGCAAATTATGCTGCAGAAAGCGTCTGCACACACTAAATCAAACAAGCGACCTACTAAAATAACATTTTTGACGTTCGTCAGAAGAAGATGGGTTGTTAGGAACCAGTGGTACAGTTCACTTAATGTAATGAAACGTTAAAGTTACCCGTTTCGGTGGTCGAATGGTCCAAGGCGTCACTATCGCAATAGAGTGGACTGCCGATGACTGGGAGATCGGGGTTAGAATCCTGATGTACTGAGAATGGTTTCTCCTAGATTGTTTTTCCTTCTAATTCTAAGCAAATGTGGGTAAACTTCCTATAAATTCAACCTTATTCAATATTAACACATTGGTATTAATACACACAGAATGAGTGGTAAGAGGTGGTGACAGAAAAAAATAATTAAAACTCTCCCCTGTAAGTATATTAATTCTTACTCTAAGTTGACGTTACATCAAGGTTACAGCGTATCGTGATGGCTTCCATTTAAAACATATTATGGCCCGTCTACAATCAAACGAACGCGCTAGTCGGACTCGAAATAACGTAAATTTGCCTGTCTACAATAGCTTACACCAACACAATCGTATGTTGGAGCTGTCGGACCCGCTGGTCGGGAGGAGATGAACATTGTCCATCTCTTGCGTTCAGCCAATAAAAAACAAATATGGATGTACTACTAAAATCAAATAATATGAAGTTATTTGGTCTGTGACAACAGCGCTTTGAAATGTATAGTTAAGAATACAGGTTTTTCAATTAAAATCATACATATTTAACTATTTAAATATTTAAAAAATATTTATTTCTTATTTGAAAACATTAATGTGAATTTGACTTTTATAGTCATCTTTGCTGTTTGTTCCTATTGGTTGAAATTACGTCTTGCAACTTTTCATTGTAGACAGTCTACTTTGTATTTAAGAGAAGCGTAATTAAAAGTTCATTTGGGACTGCGTAGTTGCGAGTCCGACAAGCGGGTATGTTGGTTGTAGACGGGCCATTATGAGATCCTTACTTGACGCTACGCGAACGTTCAGTTGATCGTGGCATTAAATCAAGCGGTAAATCACTTTATGTTAAATGTGTTTAAAAAACACACACAATAGAAACAATATTTAAAGAGACAGGTGTAGACGGAAAAGAAAAGACCGAGATATGACAGAAATGTGTGCAGTCCACGGGGTTTATTTGTGAAGCTATTCTAAAATGGTAAGAAACAGCCTTGCCAATGCAATCTTTATCCAGATATTATTTAATATTTCAACAATGTTCTGTATTAGGAACTTCTATTAACTCTCTATCTCCATTAATGTTTAATTAGAAATTATCCACGTGTAATAGTGTTCGTGTAAGTCTACGATTTCTAGCCGACTGTATCACAGAGTTGATTGGCGTGTGATGCAGGCTCTTAATCATCAACTATTTCTTGATGGTAGCGAGTGTTATAAACAAACTAACGCAGATTTTAACGTGATGTCTTTTAGTTTTGGTATCCTTTCTGTCCCTCTGTTTACTTAGCTTATAACTAAAACTATGTCAAAATTTGGAATAACCTCTTATAGTTTAAAAGATAAAAGGAATTTGTTTACTTTTTATGTTACGAAGAGATGAGTAGGCGGTTTAAGGCATGCGCCTTAAAGGAATGCGCAACTTTATAAGTTTGGGAGAAATTCTACAAGTTTGTTTGTTAATAATGTACTCAATTTGAATTTATCGGTATGTTTGCTCGTTGCATATTGTATTTATACTAGACTCGAGTTATTAAAGACACTTTAACAACAAAAAGTCACAATATCTATAACCAGTCATGCCTGCTAGTTTGTATGATTAGTTAGCTTCGTTGTATTGTCAATTCGCAGTAAAATACCTTTTAACAAATGAACATAAACAATGAAATTTTCACAGAAAGAGCTTTTGTCTGATAGGTAAAAGTTACTAAATCTACTTTCACGTAGGCTATTCATACGTCAAGTCACGAGATATGCAGCTGTTACTTGTGACAGATATTATCAATACTTAATATATATTAAATAGAATGTAATCAATGTTGATAACAAAATAATGTGTTTGAATTTTGATAAATATTAATTCCTACCATCCTCTTACTAACTTTCTAACTCTATGAGCTCAAAGAACTCAACAGTTTGCGACTGCCGTGACGTAAGATCGCTATTCACCCCTATTCTGAGACACTCCCGACAAATCCCTAATCTGGCGACCAACCTATTTCAGATCCAGTTTCACATTATCCTCCTATCGACGCCTTGGCCTACTGAGGGGTCTTGCATATTCAGGTTTCCCAACTATAGTGTTGTGTACACGTCTGGTATCACCTAACCCCCCCTCACCCACCCACCTCAGTCTGTGTGCCTTGATTATCCTTTACATGTTTAAGTATGCATACAAGCCATGGAGTTCTTCATTAAGTAAATACTGTTCCTTAAAACTGTTGAATATTCATTCATTTCCCAAATAGGTTGTTATCGCTTTGTCCAGTGATGTGAATTGTCTTCACTTGTCAATATAACGAAATATATTTGTGAGGTAGATAAATACGATTTTTTTGTTGATGTGACTTTTCAAATGTCAGGAAAAGCGAAAGTTAACGTAAAGTTACTACACACAACATTCGACGAGGGCTATCAATCATGAGAAACGTTTGTTTAAAAATACAAAAATTGTACACAGCTAAATTTAGAATAAACATCAATAATAATTCATGGGTGGTCAGGAGTGAGTTTTGGATTTCAGTCCTTTGACAGCAAAGGACTCAGGTCGAGTAACACAGTTGGGCCAACTTTACAACTCAAACACGGTTTCGAAATAAAATAAAAAAATACAAACAGTAAAAACCTCACTTTTAGTCGCAATAAAAAATATGTTCTAAAAGATTGAGTCAAAGTATCGTGTGCCATAAAGGAACCAAAAGACACGTGTACCAACGTTTTATTACTTTGTTTGTATTTTAAAGACGATGAAATTAATTTCACGCATAACCTAGGTAGAGAAAAGAGGTTTATGTGTTTTATAATTTATTTGAAGTATGTTTCGCTTTGCTATATTGGCGCGGCTTTAGCTTTGACCCATGAAAACAAAAGAAATGAAATATTAAAATGATACTGCAGATTGCAAGACAAAATTTAATCTTAATATACGATCGTACGTTGGACACATATTAAAATAAAATACTTTTATCTTTGGTGGCACTATAGTAGCTTTTTATTGGCAAACTTATAATTTGGTAATGGACAAGAGCTTTAAGACGGAGTTAAAGTGAACGCGAGTAAAGGCCAGTATTTCTGCAGTTTTTATAGCAAAACATTTTTTTGGGGCAAAATAAATAAAATATTGCTCCATCAGGAACATAGAGTTTAATTTTCTTCAAATGGTAATTTCAAGATTTCTTGAATATCTGTCATGAGCATAGCGTTATTAGATGGTAAAATTTTTAAATAATAGAAAAAGTCATTAAATTCCGGGACATTCTTGACAGATATTCAAAAACTGTTGAAGAAAACTGTGAAGAAAATTATATTATAGCCTATATTTATATTGAAGAAATAATTGTTTTATTTTGACCAAAAAAATGCCATAAAAAATGCATAAACAATGGCCTTTCCTCTCGTCCTATTCCCCTATCTTATTGTTGCAGATAGTAAACACGTTCGCTCACACGTTATTTACTGACCCGATTATTATATTTTTCAGAAAATTTTAGTTTCAAATTTAAATTGTGACTTTAAATATATCGTTCTCCGAATCTTACAAGCCGTCCGGGTTATCAACACATAGGCTTACTAATCGGATAGCGATAATAAAGGAATAATTTAGAATAAACGTATCTGCGTTTTAATGTAGTGAGAGGGAAAAACAAAAAAAAAAAAGTACATCCGGCTTGTATCCGAGCCCCGACCTCCCATTCACTGGAAAGCCAGACAATACTATACTGACGCCTTTGCCCACGTGTCCACCGGTTTGGTCCTCAACTTTATTTCTACGAATATTATGGTTCGTTTTAGCTATTCCGATCTTCCCTTAAATAACTGAGAAGAGCTCAACGCTAGTAAGATGAATTTCAAGGAAATAAACAGGTATAGTGATATAGTGATAGACTATAGTGATGCTCACATCGAGCGCCTGAACGTTCTCCTAATCTCTCGTCAGTAAAATCAGCCGGGACTCAAACCTAATCCCAGCCCCCTTTGTCAGCTGAACACAACAGTCGAGCTCGTTTATACTGAGAGGGTCTTGTAGGAACTAAGGTTTTTTATTGTATTACCTCATCGTTCGAGCTATATCCATTTGTACTGACTACGCTAATCTGTTAGGGGTCACTAAGGTTGAGCTAAGAAGAAATGTATCCACATTTGGGTGGAAATATATCGGAAAGCAGTTTAGGGAAAAACCACCCTGAGTACATACGACCTGTATTCAAGCACCTATCTCCCCGTTAATGGTAGTTCAGTCTTTAGCATGAGTGACGTCTTAGACCATGTGACCACTGAAACGAATTATGTGTATTATTAAAATATAGAAGTAACAGCTTTGAATCCACCTGGTTTTTTTAAATTTATACTTTTAACCCAATATTTATTTACAAATTAATCCAAGGAGTAAGAGTGGGGGAGTGTAGATTAAGTGCACTCACTCAAGTATGGAGAGAGAATGGAAAACGGCAGGGAAAGGTCACCCACTGGAAAACATCATTCCAGTGAGTCTAAAGAAGATTCTAACCTCAACCTTCCCGTAACCTACAATCCAATCTATTGTGAACTTGACGCCTTAGATTGCACTACCACTGGTGCTGGTCGTGGTAACAACTCACCCACGAAGAGAGGGCAGTGGCGTTGGACAATATGAAGGGGGGTGTGTGTGTGTGAGGCCCCGCCCTCCCCCTGTATTTAATGCGGGCGGCCAGGGTTTGTCTTGGGGTGACTATCATGAAGTTTTCTCATCAAGCCGCCAGTAATAATTCAACCGTATGTAAAGAGAATCCTTGGCAAGAGACACCCTTCTCTTGAGAGGAACAAAGAGACATGTATCCTGATGGACCTTGTAAATTGTGATAGCGTCATCTCGCTAACTCAATACATGACACGCAGTGAAGCTGTCTTATGGCGATTTGCCCTTTTCATTAGGTGTGGAAATGCAGAGCCATGAAAACAAACGGCTATCTTCAAGATTTTTTTTATTGTTTTGCAATTTTCTTTTCAGAAACGGTTTGTTTAAGAATAGAAGCATGTTGATTAAGTCATACTTCTTATATACACACCTAGTCGATAATTTTAACAGTGATCAATTATTGATAAAATTGACATTTTTCAATAGAAAACTGCCCTTCATAACAAAAAATAATAAAATGTAACCACTAATAAACATCGATACATTATCTTAGAAGGGGTGTTGAAAATATTAACATAAAAATTTCACTCGTTTTCGAGAAATCTGATATTTCTAAACGTGTGATTTTTCCGCAAGACCTGTCCGGTAGCTAACGCCATCTACGGTTTCTGTGATCCATCTGTTCTTGTTGGCGCGGAAGGATACATTGGTCGGTTGTAAAGCCACGGCACGCCTTTCACCCTCCCGTCGACCATCCCGCAAAATTGGTTTTAGACTTGTACTCGACAGGTCCTAGGGTCTTAAGGGAACCGACTCGGTACGCGAGAAATCACTGCACTAATGTTCAGCTGTAAAGAAATTTAATTCTACGATACGTTATTTCAAAATAAGGTTTACGCTAAAATGAAGACAAACTATTCCTTAATATCCTAATATTTTTAGTTGTATTAATAGGGGGGGAAATGTGTGAAAATATATAACACTAGCTCATTTTCAACTAATTTATAAACATATTAGTGTAGCTATGAAGCGGCTCAATGAAAAGGGGCTCTTGATTTAGCCTTCCTCTAACAAATACAGTAATATTTTTATAGGCTCACAACGTAACATTTTAAGATATTTAAGAACAAGCAGTGAGCTTTTCTTTTTACCTTAAGTTAAGAAGTTTCGTAATTTTCTTTTCCCTCTTTCTTACTTTTTTTTAACACTACGTCTTACTACCCATTCAAATTATACACATATATACTAATTACACCTATGGTTTTAGGGATTAGAACAGTGATATTTAGATGAAGTGTGCCCGCATTTGTGCAGTTAGAGAGTGGAATACCGTTTAGGAAAAACCACGACCAATAAGCACCCGACCGAAATTTGAACCTTGATCTCCCCCCGACATCGGATGTCTAGTCTACTGCGAGAGTAACTTTTTATACCATGTGGATACTGAAGCAAATTTCTTTATTATTGATACGACAAAGGGTAGGTGGTCGAAAGGGAGGATAAGCTTAGACATAATATAATTCCAGCGGCCGCCTTGGTCTCCACACACTAGCACGATGGCAGTGGCGGGCGTGGTGGCGATCAGCTCATAGACTACAAAGACATCGTCCTTTATAGAAATGCGTTTGCATCTTTTGGATTAGGCTGAAACACCCACTAAATTGCTTGTTATTTGAACTTTAAATTTTAAGCATCAGTATATTTTGACTTTTTTTTTGTATCCAACATTGATAACTTATTATTATTATTATTATTATTATTATTATTATTATTATTATTATTAGCACCGCGTTTTACTACCCGTTCGGGCTATACGCACGTACGCTGATGTGTAATGGTAGGGTGATTGTGAGATGAAATGGAGGACCTACAGTTTAACGTGGAATTCGAACCACGGTGTAGGCCTGGCACTCCCCACATTCACAAGTTGTGATTAATACACGTTTTGTCAGAGGTGAAGGAAGGGTTTGGTAATCAGATAAGTCTGTGACGGGACCGAGGATTGAACCCTATACCCTCAGCACAGAAGTCTGACACCTTACCCCTAGACAACCAGGTCACCTTACTATATCATTAGTGTTATTTTATAGGTGTTGACCTCGGTGGTCTTGGAGTCTCGCCTCCAAGACTCGATGTTCGTGGGTTCAACACCATCCGTCATCGACGGTTTTTTCTTGAGCGATAAAAATCCGTAGCATAACTTTTACTTTATAATCTCCCACTTCATTGGCCGAATGGTCGAAAACCTGCTGATTACGGGGATATCGGGGTTCGAATCCCAGTTGAGTCCGCTGAAGGTGATTTTTCCAGATTGCTTTCCCCCGTACAACAAACGTAAATATGGATAGATTACTTCTAGGATGCTTCCTTTCTCATCCCTGCCCCACTATAATAATTATTATATTATATGCATATAACCTGGATATTTAGTAAGACGCGGTGATGAAACTAATAAATAAAAAAACTTAATATCATCGGCACCTATCTTAAGATGATGTGCAAGGTACCTAAAGTTCAATTTTGTACTTTGGTAGTTTTTTCTAAAAAATACTTTATTGACAAAAAAAATTGCTCCTGTAAAACATAGAATTTAATTTTCTTTACATATTTATCTTAAAATTTCATGAATATCTGTCAAGAGTGTACTGTAATTTAATGACAACTTTTTCTCTTAATTTAAACGTTTCTCATCTAATTCCGCATGCTCATGATGGATATTCAGGAACTGTTGATATCAACATGTGAAGAAAATTAAACTATATGTTTCTACTGGAGCAATATTTTATTTATTTTAACAAAAAAAAAAGGTTTTGCCATAAAACTGAAAAAATACTTGCTTTATATCGCGTCCCCCTTCATACCACCTTAATAAGTCGCTTAAGAAATATTGTGAAGCTCGAAAACATTATTTTTGTTAATTATATTAATTTTGTTGAGTTCCTTAAAACCATTTAAACTCCCGACACATGAATGCAGCCTATAATGAATAATAGCTAATAGTTTGACAAGTAGGAGTGGTTTTATAAACAAAAAGAGACTAGAAATAACAGTACCTAATACATAAATAGCGAAACTAAAAAAAAAATCATCTTATTATAGCTATAACATGATACCACTCGTGCTAACAAAAACTGGTCAAGTTTTCTAAGAATAACCATCATATTAAGTGCTTATTACAATTTTAAATATTCAGACAAGGAAATGAAATACTTTTACGATTGTACTGACTTTCAAAGTGCATCAGTATAATAACATCATAGAGGGCTTAACTATTCTTTAAGAAACTGTAAAAAAAAATTGGTGCTATTTGAAACCACCAAAGAATAGGCCTACCTTTTAATTTAGGTTTTACAACTAAGAACTACTTCATAATAAATTATTAACTTCTACATTAATATCTGAAATTACTTTACGTTGAAACGTTAAGGGTGTAGACATGGATAAGGCTCAAAGACAAAAAAATACATAAAAAAACTAATAATTTAGATTCCATTTGTTATTCTTCTTATTTCTTTAAGAACTTGTGAATGCTTTGTAATTACAAGGTTTTTTTTTCAAGAATATAATTTTATGCTGCATTTAGAAACCTAGCACAGTAATTCGTATTTTCCTTAAAATCTTGAAATAATTTTCATGAATAATCAAAGAATTACTGCTACAAAATATAAGTGGCATTTAGCCACGCAATACTAATGGATGCTTGTAAGCGACGGAACGAGTAGTGCATGTAAAACTTAATTAAACGAAAAAAAAATGTATTAAATATGAAAAAACATATTTCTAACTTCCCTTATACTTAAATATTGTAAATTATCGTCGCCGTGGTATAAATATTCAAAACGATTCGTTTGAAGTTTCGAAATTAGGTTTGTATATTTATCTTGTACAAAGGCATATCTAATATTTTTCGTAGTAATTGTTTCGCTTCAAATAAAAACGATTACTATTTTTTTTATATCTATACATATAGACACAAACTACAAACCACAAAAATTCCCAACTTAAGAATATTAATATAGTTTAGTTAAAATAGAGTTAAGAAGTTAATTTTCAAATCTCAGTACAATTCGCTATTGTTTAGATTTGAATTCATTGCTATATTTAGTATTTTTGTGTAAACATAAATTATATTTTATCAACCAGGTATTTTTAAATATATAATATGGAGAAATTTAGTGAAGATGAATTAAGCACGAGTTTTTTTTTAGGTATATTCACAGTTTCTTGCCTACACCGTAAGGGAAGGGCATTATTAGGTTATGTATAATATTTACATTCCCAAAATATGTTTTGTATCGTGGACTTTTGAAAATCTCATATCTGCATGAAGCGGATTATTTAATTAATAAACGGAATTATAAAGAATAGAATAGTAGAAGTTGTTGTTATAAGCATGAAAGATTTAAAAGCGGGAGTTGATTTAAACTTTAAAGTTCAAAGAACGCGACTACATTATTTAATTATAAACACACACACACACACACACATATATATNTAATTATAAACACACACACACACACATATATATATATATATATATATATAACAAATTAAAAGGCATTTCTAATTTCAAATGTGGCAGTACGTCACAATCCACTTGAAATGGCTGAATGTGGACATTGATAACTTATTTCAAAGCTAACGTGACACAAGGTGACTTCTTATTTATTCAATTTAAGAACGTTCTTATCACAGAATATCCCTACATGGTGTGTCATAGAGTAAATTAATACAATTGTATGCGTGAACCATATACCTATTCATATTAGAAAACTAAGCCATCATTTCAAAGAGAAGTAAAATAGGGCTAACTAAAGTTCTTCAATGTTCATTTGTAAAAAAAAAATATTTATTAAGGTCTCATTATCTCCCTGTGGTCTAAAAAACTTTCCTTTACTCAAATGACAGATTAAAAGTTGGTTGTTAATCGCTAATTATAAGTTGAATAAGCTAGGTCGTTAAAAGCGTATGGAAGAATAGTTTATGAGCTGACCTAAATACATGATTACATGCACCCAACCCACATCAAATTTTCCTCAAAAGTCACCGTATATAGCTTTTTGTGGAAGTGGAGTGACTTCTAACTGAATGGTTAACTAATTACTCTGTTGGAAATTTAAAGCTTGTGAAAATCTAAAACCATAAATAACTATGGTTTAAGATTTTAAAGAAACTCATTTTTTAATAAGTCAAAATGTATTCACCTCAAACTTTGTGCAAATAGGGCGTACAGTAAATTGTTATAAGGACTAAATGGTGAATATATTATGATCAACTCATTTACACAATGATTTTCATGACAAAATTGTTACATAAAGTTGTTTTTTACAGTCAGAAGATAAACCTAAGTTTAAGGTAGGAGTGTAGGGAACGCGAGAAAAGTGCAGTGTTTTTGCAGTTTTTATAGCAAAACTTTTTTTTTTTGCCAAAACAAATAAAATATTTCTCCAATAGAAACACGGAACTTAATTTTCTTCACATGGTGATATCAATAGTTATAATAATAAATGATAATAACACACCGAATATAAAGATTGACATAACATCAGTAATCAAAGAGGAAACTAAGACGATATTGAGTCAAATTTTCATCCACATATCAGAAAATTTAGAATTAAAATTCCAAAGAAGATTCACAAAAATAAGCAGACGAAATATAGAAAATGAGGTCATGACATGATAATCCTTTATAGTTCCCATTGTCATATCAGCAAAAGGAGTGGTCCCGAAGACAATCAATCACAGTATCAACAATCTATAGCTGCTGACAGCAACACTAATTGAGATCTAAGAAGCTATCAGTGAGATATTTGTTTGCGAGTTCATTGAAAGTGTATAAGTGTCGCTTGAGTTTTAGCCGTGATCTAAGTGAAATAGCCATATACAACTGGAGAGTCGATAAAATAATATCTATAATACAGATTTTTCTCTTCGGGGTCAAAATGATGTTCAAACAGGGCCTCGCAGTAACCTCTAACAAAAATGGAAATTAGAAGAAAGAAATACTATACAAATAAGTATGTTATAAGAAAGTTGAAGCCTGTAGAATGATAAATAATTACGGAAATCACCGTATCCATCCATCACAGTCTCCGCTTCAAGCTAAGAGTGAATAATAATAACTCTGAACACGGGAAGATCCCTAGATACCTCAGTGGCTGAGCATAGGCGCGCTAAGACAGAGGTCCCGGGTTCGATTCCCCTTGAGCTGGTGTCATTTTTCAATTCAACCGAAACAGGAAAGAGCCTCTACTTGCTTTTAAACTCCTCAATCGTAAACACGTGACTTGTATCACTGTGAAGCCAAGAGGTTGTCCTTACTCACCAACACTGTTTGATACAATATATTTTGCTCCTTGAAAAGATGAGTGCGGCAGGGGTAGTGGAAGTAGGGGGTGTCCCGTATCCCCCTCCCCTTTCTTCACCATCGCACAATAAGTCACCTCTAGAGCTCAGTGTGTCTTTGTCAACGCTCGCCTTGGCGCGGCCATCGCTGCTCCTGTCCACACCACCAACAATAAGACTACCGTATGTGTGTGCGTACACATATCCAGTAGGCTATACAATACCTCCCTGAAGCAGCCTACATGCTCGTCAAGTCGAGAACATCCCAACTATGCATCCGTCAAACCAGATCTCGGCTTAAAGAGTTGGTCTGTCCCGACTCAAAAACCTCACATTCGTCAAAATTATAACGTTCTTTGCTCCATGGACTATTTGGTAGTTTCTACAAATTTTAACTTGAAAAACCGTTAATAATATAACTCAACGATATGTCACTCATTTCAGTGGCCTCATAGTCTAAGACGTCACTATCCCGATAGACTAGTCTGCCGATGATAGGGAGATCAGGGTTATTTCCCGGTGGGGTGTATTGAGGGTGCTTTTCATACAATTGTTTTCGATTCTCCGTCCACGCAAATGTTGGTACACTTCATCTGAATTTAACGTCCTAATCTTTAAACTCTAACACAGTAGAGTAATCATTACAGAGGCGTATAACCAGAACGGAACAGGTAGAAAGACGGGGTGCTAAAACAAACACCCTCTATAAGACGAAATACCTGGAGATGGAATTGAACTCAGGCCCTTTGGTTTAGTGCACCAGAGCTCCATCACTGAGCTTGTTTGGTTTATCCTTTGCTCAGTGCCAGACATCTGTAATTAATTTAAGGGAGAATTCTCATGGACGTGTGAGATATATAACACTAACTGAACTGTGTTAACGTCACATCGCATGTAATCAACGGTTGATGGAGAAGTCAGGTTCGAGATCCTGACAGGCGTTAAGGGGTGAGTTTTTTCCTCCTTGTGATTCTATGTATGATCTTACAGTCGTCTCTTCACGCTAACGCGTGAGTATCTCCTCTCATGCACTCTCCTCTCCCTTTTTTCCTTAAGTTGTAATTCTACATGGGCTTATTTATGATTTTATCTAAGAAGTAGTACAAATGAGGGTAGTCTTATAAGAAGTGCATCCACATTACCCCTTGGTGTGGAAAGAGAAAGGGAAATCCACACTGACATCTCATATGAGGGAAACTACTCAATGGGTGTTTGACCAGGATTCTAACCCTGGCCTTTATTTCAACAGCGATCAAGTGCAATTGTAGTATCTCACCGCAGATAGAATAACACCTAACTTAGGTTATCTGATTACCAAACCCTCCCTTCACCTCTGACAAGACATCTTGTGAATGTGAGGAATTCCAGGTCTCCACCGTGGTTCGGATCCCACGTTAAACTGTAGGTCCTCCATTTCATCTCACAATCACCCTACCATTACACATTAGTGTAAGTGTGTATAGCCTGAACGGGTAGAAAGAAGTGGTGCTAATAATAATAAGTAGGTATTACAGCTCGAACCAGATGTCACATCATTGTGCGGTTTTTTGTAGTCAATTTTAAATAAACAGTGGGATTGAAACAAGTGAAACCGTTTCATCATATTTCAAAAAATATAATAAAGTTTAAGAATAGTTATTTTAAAATGAGAAAACTATTAAACTGATCACAGTTTTACTGTTTTCAAGTGAAGGACGCAGAAAACCGCAATTTTTTTTTATGATTTCGGATTAGAGCGTATTATTGTATATAATTTCCCGGTTAATCGACTGTAAAATGGGCTCTTAAAAATCTATGTAATTAACACACAAACAAACATAACACTCCCTTCAATTGTCACTCTATTTTAGGGGGGTTTCATTTCAACTTCTATGACATTGCAATGAGTATTCTCAACTTACACAAGACTTTGCGTATTCTCTTTTGTTCTTATTCGTACTACCGCTTGGGAGCTTTGTATTCTCAAGTATTTCATACATACACACACGAAAACCTTTGGAAAACTTATTTACATCTGTGTCGTTTCTACCTCAACGAGTGTGTGTTGTTCACGTACACCTCTGCAAACTGGTCACGTTTTAGGTATCTCCTCGTGTGTTACCCTTTGTTGGCCTAGTCTTACATGTTTTCAGAAGAAATGGCTTTTCATTGCTGTATTTCTTGTGGGAATGGCAGTTATGAAGCTTCAAAACCACTGAAATTATTTAATTTCTTTGAGGGACGTTATATATTTCTGACCTTTTGTTTTGAATAAAAAACAGTGACATTTCGCGTGAAACGTCGATGCAAATGAGCTGATTTTTAACTTTTAATTTAAACTATACAGCTTAAAATTGAAGGTTTTTAATTAAATAATGACTTAATTACTAACACCTCTATTTCGGAGTAAGCTATGGTTTAAAACATTATTATTAGTATTATTATTATTATTATTAGCACCACGCCTTACTACCCGTTCGGATTATACGCACTTACTCTAATGTGTAATGGTAGGGTGATTGCGAGATGAAATGGAGGACCTACAGTTTAACGTGGGATCCGAACCACGGCAGAGGCCTGGCATAGTTTAAAATAACAAAAAAATTCTTAAATAAAATGGGATTTTTGAAAGTCTGCAATCTGTCTCATCGCTAAGGTAGGTGACCTCTGAAAACACCTGAGTCAGGTAACACAGCTCAAACCAGGCTTCAGACCGTGCAGTGGTCTTATATATTTTACTTTGGAAAGACGGTTGAATTGAGACCAGTGAAACAGTTTTATCATTTTTCTAAAGTAAGCTACAACAAAGTGTAAAAGTAATCATCCTAGAATTAAAAACCTATTAAACTCATCCCCATTTCGCCGTTGTCAAGTGAATAAGACAGAACAACTTACTTAGAAAAGTTTTTCCACTGTAGGCCTATATAATATCCCGGTTTATTGACATTGAGGTGGACACTTAAGGTGGTATAGTAGGAAACGTTAAGGTCTATATTTTTTAAGTTTTTATAACAACAACAAAATTAGGTCCAAGAGTACTGACACCTTAGCTCAGCCGATAGCATGTATGTCTACTGATCTTACGGTCCCGGGCTCAATTATCATCACGACCGAAAAATGTATCATTGGTGAAATGTGAGTTTTCCCTTTCACAGTGATGAAGTAATGGCTGGGGGATGGATGTTGTGTCTGTTCTAGATTTAAATTAGTTTATAAGTCATGTGCTGATATGATCAACCGGTTCGTAAAGTGCACGTTAAATTACTTACTTAATCCATTGAATTAGTAATCGGGGTTCAAATTCTGGTCGGGTGTACTGAGATTTTTTTTTAAGTTTCCCACCTTCCCTCCACGCAAATACGGGTACACTTCCTCTAAATTCAGCCTGGCCTTATTACAAACACAATAACCTATAATGAGTATAACCTGATCAGGTATTAGGCCAAATATGCGGTGCTAAGAAAAACAGTGTCGTGGATTAGACCTGTATAATATATTCATTGAATGTTATTGCACATTTATCCCGTATCTACATCTATACTAATATTATAAAGAGGAAATATTTGTTTTTTGTTTGTAATGGATAAACTCAAAAACTACTGGACCGATTTTAATAATTATTTCACCAATATAAAGCTACATTATCAGCGAGTAACATAAGCTATATTTTATTTTGAAAATTTAATTTATTCCTCATTACAAACAAAAAAATCAAATCTTTCCTCTTTATAATATTAGTGTAGAAAAGGAAGTGTTTGTCTGTGTGTTTGTTTGTTTGTGTGTGATGCCCAACCAAATCTACGGCACGCAGAGATCTGAATATTTTTAACATAGGTGTACGTGAGGGGGTCCGAATGCACCTCAAAGCAGGATTTTTAACTAGCTTTTTAATTAGGCTATTTCTAACACAATACCACAGGGGGTCACGGGCAACGACGTGTGGTATTGATAGTACGGTATAAGTTGCTTGATTTTACTTTAACCCAATGTACAAATATGTTCCTGCTGTTTGTTTTTGCACCGCGTCTCTAAATATATCTCCAAAATATAATATATTCTTGACTAAAAAACAACAACATTTGTTGCTGATGGCCCAAATATAAATTAAGGCGTGTATGCTATGTTTTTTTACTTTCCCATAAAGGTTAAATGTTGTCCGCATTAAGATTTAAATCAAAGTCTTCCAAAGGTGGTTCGTCAACTAATAAAACTGAAAGCATTGACGCATTCGAACATAGCCGAAGCAGATTTAAGTTCTTGACTTAAAATAAACCCCAATTTTACTTAATTCCCCTAAGAGCTACAACCCCTATTCTCCAAAATATCACATTTGTCTCATGTCTCCCAGTATCGCTAACATTTTAGGGCAGCTGTTAGCAAAATCAACCTCACCCATCCCCCATTCACCTTCAACCCCCCACTCTCTTTCAAAATAAATAAATAAGTAAGGGAGATGGAGATAGAATCGGATAATCTTTCTTTCATGCTTCCTCCCCATCCCCTCAAAACCTCACAAGTCATTGAAGCATTGTAATAAGGACATTCACGCAGGACTCATCCCATAGAGAGAGGCGAGGGAAAGGTCCTTTTATCCTTAGCGGGAAGAGATCAACACCATTGTCCCATGCAGACATCCAGGGACAGTACTGAAGGGACATCCCCAGAACTATAAATTAGTTGCACCCCTTCCCCTCAATCACTCGCTCCCCTCTCTTGACGCTACTGGAGACATTCTAACCTAGAATATACTGGATTACATTAGTTTTTGTTTATATTTAGCACCACGTCATACCACCCGTTCAGGTTTTACGCATACTTTGCCTACTAATTACGATAATGTGTTGGAGATTAGGAAAGTTCAATTTTAAAACTTTTTTATTTTATACTTGGCGTTTTCGTAACTCATTGAAAGAACAAAAAAAATTAATTAATTAATAAAACAATTATGTTTTTGTTTTGCAGTTGTCAACCGGAGATATAATAATATATGAAATAATAAGTTATAAAGTATTATTTTCACACTTGTATCTTCTTATAACTGGTCACCAAAATAAATACAGTGCTTTTTATAACTTAGAGGATACTAAATATTAGTTTTATAATAAAAAATTTTTAGTTTGTAAACAGTTCATGAACACAAACGAAGATGGTTTGTATGACGTCATAAGCAGCCCTTGTTTCAGCTGATTCGCCATTTTAATTTATGAAGAAAACGCAGAATCTATCTACTGAAAAGCATTTTTAAGTGAACCAGAGAGGCCGCTTCCACAAAAAAAAAACAAAAAAACAGCCAAAAAAAACAGCCAAACGGTTATTCTCATAAGTTCATGTTACAATATAGTAAAAACAAAAGTAAAATATAAATAAAACAAATAATTTGTTGTGAATGTAATCGCCAAAAGTAATAACATATAATCATATGGCCTTTCAGCTCAAATTGTTTGGCGAACAGATACATGGTAACTTTTACTCTCTGACAGTTAACACCCCTCATACCGTAGATAGGGCATACTATTAGTCTATTACTTATGCTACCACTTCTATTACCACTGCTGCTGCTTTTACTATTATTGCTATTATTATTATTATTGTTATAATTTCTAATTTTCAACAGTGGTCGCTTGTTGTAACGTGTCATTCTCGTGTTGGACTCTATTGGTAGTGACGGGGAAACGGATTTTTAGTCCTGATCTGATGTTCTGAAATTTTTCCTCATAAATAATTTTTTACCCTTACTCCACGTGAATGGGGTACTTAATCCATCCTCACTAATTTCTCCTAATTTCCCTATTCTTGCATACTCACTCGCTTCAACAACATCCATACACCAAACCATATATGCTCTTTTATTTTTTAAATTATTAATGTTTTTCTTTTTCACAAATACATCTACAACATTTAGCCGCGTCTTACATGGCTTACTCCTTCCTTTTGGATACACACACTCTACCTTTATATATTTGCTTCATCACTACATCCTCTAAACATGCCCAAACCAAAGTAAGACGCTTCTTTCCCATTGACCAATTGGATTCCCTCTCAAACCACTCTGCTTCAGCATTCATTCATTACCGACTCTGTTCATAGCAGTTTTTACACATACATTTTTTAGATATCTCATTCCAACCACAGTCACCTTGCTCTTATGTTTTTTCCTGAAAAACCCACGCTTCACATCCATGAAATAATGTTGGCGTTAACACAATTTATGTACTTCCATCTTTGTCTCTTTCGATACTACTTCATTCTTTGTAATAGTCCACATACATACAATTAATCTCCGAGATGCATTCACCTGTTTGTCGATTTCACCATCAATCCTTCCATCTTTATGGAACATTTTGCCCAGATACACAAAATTATTCACATGTTGTAACAGTTTTACAATTTATACTACGATAACAACCATTTCCGGACCCGTCCTTAACAAAAACTACCTACCTTAGTTTTCGATACATTTATACGAAGATCCGTTCTGCCTGTCATCCCATTCAAACGATTTAATGAATTCTGCGAGTCATTTTCATCCTCATGATCAATAATTGTTTCCATAATTAAATTTTTTTGCCAAAGAGTTTTCTAAAGCTGAGCTGTATTTTTTTAGACTAAATAGAAAACATCAGTAAATCCACACGGAATATCCAAGCCAACGCAAAGGTCCAGCTGTTGTTAAATGGATGGTTATAAATGGTGTGTATTGACGTGGTGTGTCTCAAGAGACTCTCCTCGACACACCAGTTTATTAGTAGTTACTTTGTACAACAAGTGTCCCACTCAGGATGGTTCGGATCATTAGTGGGGTATTAACTGACGGTTTGAGAGCAAACTGTCGTCTTTCACCCTCCCTTTACTTGGTATGGAGGGACCGCGACGACACCCTTGGGAGTTGAGGGACGTTCCCTTTTCCTATGTAAAACCTGTTGGACTTTATTGCGACAAACTACTTGGGGTGTTTTACGTACTTTAAGGGGGCGTTTTATCACCACATTTTATTGTTAAATGTTTCTTGAAATTATTGTCATCTTTTCGACAATGATTCCTGGATATCAAACTGATTTTAATTTACATAGAAAATCAATATAACTGGGAACTGCAAAGAATTTCTTGTAACTTGAATCCAAATCATAATTATAACTCTTAAGATAAAAAACTCTATGGTATTATCCCGCAAGCGAGCTACACCGACCGGGCGGCTGCTGCTGCTAGCGATGACATTGCCAACATTTGCAGATACACATAAAATGTCGACACATACCAAAACCTCAAATTATTTTTTTTTTCAATCACAATACTATCTATTTTTGAGGGGTTACGAGAGTGTAATAATAATAGGCCCCTATGTGGTAGAAAAATCAACAATTTTAAAAATATTCCAAGGTGAAGCCACACTTTCTTTCAACAGCAATTTCTCCAGTTCTCCCAAACCAATTTTTTTATCTCATTTTCTTAAAATAAAAGAATTTACTTAGAGGATTCAATGCTTGAAAAATTTTTCAATGACCAAGCCTCAATCTATCTGATACAATTAGTCTATGTGAATATATAGGTGCTATTAAGACAGTGTTATCGATGAAATACATGTATGATTGAGGTGTATACAAGAAAAAAAGAGATTGAACTGTGGATTTTCACCAAAATCACTAAACATCTTGATTAAAGCGGGACTTTACCACAAACTATTTGATTTAGACAAAATAAATGTTAACTTAAGCGATATTTTTGCCTGGAAACAATTTTTAAATTAGTAAGAATTGACGTCCTTACTGCTTTTAGAATAGTCAAGCTAACCTATAGCTTAAAAGTAAATTGGTATAAATTTGTAAACAAATGGTTCAATTTAATGAACATTATGTGAATATAGTTCCTTAAGAACATTTTTAGTCGTGGTAATATTTTCTTACTTTAAAAACTAGTCCGACACTTTAGCTCAGTCGGTAGTCTGTATTTATGCTTATCTAAATGTCTCGGGCTCGATTCCCAGCATGGCCTGAAAATGTATGTTTTCCCTTTCACCTTTCACAATGATTAATTAATGCTTGGAGGTTTTATATTGTGCTTGTTCTAGATTTAAGTTGGTTTAATAGTAATGTGCAGAAATAATCATTTCGTTCAGAAAGGGCACTCTAAATACCACCAATAAATGAAATTTAAAAACAGGAAGGATTTATTTCAACATTATCTGCTAAAGCACGTCCTTAAAACCGGGTCATTATAATATTTTTACAATTATTACAATATTAATATATTCCTACATCAAGTCATGCTATCTGCATCTGTTATTTTTGATAGATATTTCTACTATCTATAAAATAAAGCAAGTAATGAGGTAAAATGTTATCATTGTTGGTCGCAAATAAATATGTTTGAGTTTTCTCTACTGTTCTTTCAACCAAAATCAGGGTATTTCTGCCCTGGCTACACTCCACGTCATATAATGGATTTGTAGGTTTTTTTTAAAAAAAAATGCCCCCAAAAAAGTACGTCTATAAACAAATGCTATTATAATTCCCCAAAATTATGTCATCCTCATCCATATCTTATAGAGACCCTGATGATAATGAGCTATTAGACAACATCAATACCAATGCCGGTCTCCCTTAACACATAATATTATTATTATTATTATTATTATTANATTACTATTAGCACCGCGTCTTACTACCAGTTCGGGTTATACGCACTTACGCTAATGTGTAATGGTAGGGTGATTGTGAGATGAAATGGAGGACCTACAGTTTAACGTGGGATCCGAACCACGGTGGAGGCCTGGCATTCTACACATTCACAAGTTGTGATTAATACACGTCTTGTCAGAGGTGAAGGAAGGGTTTGGTAATCAGATAAATCTGTGCCGGGACTGAGGATTGAACCCCGGACCCCCAGCACAATTAATAATAATAATAATAAACCAATACTGAATCTACTAAAAACAACACCTAATGAACTGCACCATTGGACGTATGTACAAAAGTATCAGACTCTTCTGGTGTGGTTTTACACTGACGAGAAATTCAGGGTTCGAATCTCGGACAAAAGTAGGCATACTTAGTTATTTTATTTTTCCTACAGCGTTTCCTACTCCCCATTCCTTTAAATGTGGGTACACTTCTTATTTATATCCACCCTTATCATCCCCAACCTCATTCGTGTAGATATGTGGCTAGTCCGGATGGATAATGAAACGTGGAACACGGGAAACAAAGAGGGAGTATTAATTAATTAATTATGTGTAAAGATACTTATTGATAATAAGAGCTAGGTGCGGTAGAATCTCTCTGTGGCTGACTGCCACCTCCTAATAAGGGCGGCCATTTCCTGGTCTCAGTCTTCTGTTAGACGATTGTTCGACAGTGGCAACCGATGTCTTCACGCTTTAATCGTACGGGCGTGGAGGTATGCCGGGGGTACTTGAGCTCAATTAACTTTCTACCTGTAACAAGGCCATACCACTTCGTCTCAATTACACCTTTCCTAACTGCGTTTATAAATTACTTCCCATCAACCGGAGCTCAAGGTGGCCTAATCCTCATCTTTACAACTCTGCTAGATCACATTACAGGGAGGATAAGTGACTTATATGAGGACAACTTACAAATCGTTTGATCGTTGTCATTATACCTAATATGGATCGAATGACATCCAACATGTCTTACTACCAGTCCGGGATATCCGCATATTATAACTAATGGAGGATGGGTATAAAAAGGTAGATATAAATAGAAAGTGTATCCACGTTTATATCGATTAGGAATGGGAAACGATTCAGGGATAATATGTAAGTGCGTTTGGCCGCGGGTAAAACCTTAAATTCCTCACCAATGGGAAACCAGACCGGAATAGTCTTACGGCATTTTTTAATGTGCCTAAGGGTGGCGTTCATTAGGTATTATAGTAAGTGGATTCAATAATGGTTTATTATTATATTATATCCATTATGTATGTATTAAAATATACCAACATAGGTAATCATGTATTCTAAATGGCTATTATCAATATTGTTTATAATGGCATGTTCTGCTGTTACATCATCAACACTCTCTCTAATGTCATCTTCTCCTGTTTCATCCACAACACTGTATCTACTATTATGTTCTCCTGTTACATCAACACTGTACTTAATGGTATGTTATCCTGTTACATCAACACTGTCTCTAATGTTATGTTCTCCTATTACATCAACACTGTCTCTAATGTCATGTTCTCCTGTTACATCAACACTATCTAATGTTATGTTCTTCTGTTACATCAACACTGTATATAATGTTATGTTCTCCTGTTAAATCAACACTGTATCTAATGTTATGTTCTCCTGCTACATCCTCAACACTGTCTTTAATGTTATGTTCTTCTGTTACATCAACACTGTCTATAATGTTATGTTCTTCTGTTACATCAACATTATCTAATGTTATCTTCTCCTGTTACATCAACACTATCTAATTTTATGTTCTCCTGTTACATCAACACTGTCTCTAATGTTATGTTCTCCTGTTACATCGACACTGTATCTAATGTTATGTCCTTTTGTTACATCAACACTATCTAATGTTATGTTCTCCTGTTACATCAACACTGTGTCTAATCTTATGTTCTCCTGTTACATCCACAACAATGTATCTAATACCCTGCTCGTTTGTCCCTCGACAGGTCCCCGGTCTCGCCGGATCAAGCGCAAGGACAAGAAACCAGAAGAGAAGCGTCCCCGGACGGCGTTCAGCGGCGAACAGCTGGCCCGGCTCAAACACGAGTTCACCGAGAACCGCTACCTGACGGAGAGGCGACGTCAGGAGTTGGCTCGTGAGCTGGGTCTGAACGAGGCTCAGATCAAGATCTGGTTTCAGAACAAGAGGGCCAAGATCAAGAAGGCGAGTGGTCACAAGAACCCCCTGGCTCTTCAGCTGATGGCCCAGGGGCTGTACAACCACAGTACTGTACCTCTGGACGAGGAAGAAGAAGAAGCTTTGTTGAATGCCACGGTCATCAACCACTGAGCTATTATAGACATTAAAATTTGAAATAATTAAAATTGAAATACATTTTGTGTACCGTAACTTGATCATTAAAGTTGGCATTTAATATCGTTTTAAAAACAGAAAGCATCTTTTACGAAAGCAACAATTATTAATGTATATTCATAAAGATAAGTTATTTTTATAATATTGAAGATGTCAGCTGAGCACTATAGTAATAAAATGATAATTCTTTAATCAACTAGGCTGACAGGTCAATTAAATATCAACACATAAATAATTTGAGTGAAAGCTATAAGTAATTTCACACAAATTTAAATTGCTACCGATGGTACGATAATTAAATTTGAAAACAAATCTCTTTTAAATACAAAAATTCGCTTAATAGTAATAAGCTTTAACATTTAAAAAAATCAATAGATTCTTCAGATAATTAAATTTTCAAATTTTGTAAGAAAAGTTTAATTCTTGATAAAAATAAATTGCGTGTTTTTTTATTTTCCCGTTTAGAAAAAAGTTTAAAATTCGAAAAAATTGCAGTCGATTTGAAACCGAGTTCGTCCATGGGTTTGAAAGCTCAAGTGTTATTTTGGGCTGACAGCTTATAAAACTTTCCAAAAATACACACGGAGAAACATATTTTAGTTTTTTGAAGAAAAAAAATTATAATTTTGGGATTTATTTGACCCAGTTTGAATAGTAAACTAATGATGGTTAATCATTTTACTAGTTTACAATTAATAGTTCTAACACGAATAGGATGGCATGCTGAATAATTGTCCATCTCATTTAGTCTGCTTTGCTGGTGATGTTGAGGTCAGGGTTTGAATCCTAGCCAGATATATCGAGGGTGTTTTCCCCTTAATGGTTTTCCACTCTACCTGAATGTAAATGTGGGTACATTTCTACTAAAACCTACTGTTCTCTTCTGTACCTCAGTGCGTAGTTGATACATAACCTACATACGCGTATCACCTGAACGGATACTAAGAAGTGAACCGTTAAAAAAAACACTTTTTTTTATCATGTCTTAGTATCTGTTTAAGTTTTTATATTAATAATGCTAATGGGATTGGTAGAGTGGAGGTAAAATTCAGTGTAAATTTATCCGCATTTACGTGAAAGAAGAATAGGAAACAATAGGCAAACCAGACTAAATAATAATCTACACATTTATACCACGTGTCCACCGATGCGGTTTATTTCTCATCTGAAAATGGAAAATTATGTTTTACAAAATATTCTGTACATATAGGTAAGTTACTTTTATTCATGCAATGTTTTCTGAAATTACCGTCAGATGATTTAGTATAATTGTTGATTTGAAAAGCTATAAGTGCCCAATGTTACCAGCAGCCACGTTGGTCATAAGGGAGAAAAAACCCAACGGAAAGGAAACAGTATTGTTTCTAGTTAAATAACTTTAATACAACTATTGTCAGGCTCGTGTAAGTTGTAAATGACTAATGACTATATATAAAACACGTTATTTTCCACTGGTTGTTCACCAATCGATTCATCTCAAGGGGAGAAGAGAACATGTATGTATAAACGAGATAAACTGGCGAGATTATGAGTGTAAAACTTACTCTAGTAGAATGTAAATAATTACACACTTCCCAAATGTACAATAATGTAGTTCCTCATAGTTCATTCTCAGCCGGAGTGAGTAATCTTACGCTGTATCTACTACTGATGTGTACAGTAGCTCCATAGCTTCTTTGGTGCTGACTGTCAGAAGTGATAGCTGCTAGACATATGTTTTTGCAGATCATTTGGTTCGGCGTAGGGATACATAATTTGGTCTGGTAAGCTTTCAAAGCCGTCAGCTGTGAGCTGTGAGCTGTCAGACAGCACCGAAGAAGTCATGGGGGTACTGTAGATAAAGTCTATAATTTATTTGTGTCCTACGTATGTACAGTACTACTAATGATTTCAAGAGGTGTATCAGAGCATAGTGCACATTGTTAAAACAAAACATTGCTGCACAACTTAGCTTGAATAGGGAATATATTGTAAATGAAAAAAAAAATCACCCTAGTTTTGATGTTGTGTAAATGTTCAAATTCAAAATTTAGTAATTGATACAAAACTATTTTAAACAAATATTTGTTAGTTTTATCTAAGGTTGGGATGAATGGAACGCAAGAATAGGTCAGTGTTTTTGCAGTTTTTATAGAAAAACTATTTTTTGGTCCAAATAAATAAAATATTGCTCCAGTGTAATCATAAAGTTTAATTTTGCTCTCATGGTGATGTCAACAGTTGTTGAATATCTGTCACGAGCATAGCAACACTAGACGACAAACTTTTTTAAATGAAGAGAAAAGTTTTCATTAAATTCCAAGACATCCTTGACAGATATTCAATAACTGTTGAGGTCATCATGTTAAGAAAATTAAACTCTATGTTTTTAAATGAAGAATGATTTGATTTATTTTGACCAAAAAAACTTTTTTAATTTAAAAACTGCAACTGCAAACTTTTCTCTAGTTCCTTACATTCACACTTTAAGTTACAGGCTATAATTTTTAAGATAATTTTACCCAGTAGTAAGTAAACATGATTTTCTTAAAACGGTATTAATAATTTTATTTTCATTGGATGTTTTCATAATTAGGTATCTTTGGTACAAACATATTTAAATAAAATCAAATCTTAATAAGCTCTCTAAGATTCACATAAATCACCAAATATAATATTGTAACATATTAAAAAATGCTGTTTAAAATCATGTTTCAAAAGGTGCTAGAAAATAAAAAAAGTGTTGAATAATAGTGCCATAAAGAGCTGGCAGAAAATGTTGTAAATTATTATTATGAACTTAATATGATTTATTAAATTCTAATCCACCGAATATGTACAAAAATAGGTTCTTTTATGAGATTTTGAATAGTTATAAGAAATGAAGAAAAATTATACGATTTGTTTTATTTGTAATATTTATTAAATGCTGAATGCTTTTATATAAATAATTTTAGAAACGAAATGCACACATATTTTATTTGTATTGTACAGTTTAAGCACTCTCGTCTTTTATAATATAACTAGGGTCATTATTTTGGGAATCATCAATAATTCTTCTCAAATGTTTGGCTTTATACAATATGTTTTTATTTATTAGTTCTTTTCTAATTTATTTGTTACTGTACAATTTAGTTATTCTTAAATATCATTGGAGATATAGATCACCATATTTAAAAAGTGAGTTGTTATGTAATTTTCAATACCAGCTGGAAAATATATATAAATATTTATTCCAGTTGGTATAAATCTATTAAAATGTACCCTCGTTGTGAACAAGTATTTCATACCTAACATTCTTTTGTCATTACTAATTATTTTAGGAGCAACATCTATAATATTGAATATGAGTCTATGTTTGAACATTGTTTATATTTGAACAGTGATATGTAGCGATGCACATTAATTTAAAGAATCGATTTAACTACTAGCTAGTAATAATTGATTAAAATTTACGTTTCCAAACACTGCTAAAAATGTATTAAATTACTTACAATATTTCAAATATATCAATAGTCAAATAAACATATTAATTTATCTCCGAACTCTCGTAAACTAACTTAAAATGTAACCTTCGCAAACCATATTTTGAAAACCGATATTATGTACTGAACAAGAGTTTATCAACAAAATATAGTCAATTCAATCGAAAGCTGGGGGAGGGTGATGTTGGGAAATAGGGGTTGCAGTTGTGATCATGGACCCTTCTCTTCCAACCCCTACGTGATTCTACGGCTAATATATTGCACCCCCCTCAAACAACCCACCCCCCTACTTCTGACCTCATACAGATAAACACCGAGCATTGTGGAGAGGGAAAAACATCCCCGCTTTTCCACTTTATTGTTGCTACGAAGGGTACTGGGGGTGCGGGGAGGGGGGTCATTGAGTCCGAACTTAAATACCGCTAACGCTCGACACACACATTTATTTCGCTCCTGTTAGAGTTAGGGTGGTCTGCATGACGGGAAAGGGGGAGGGGGGAAGGTTCCTGGTTTGAATTTAACTAAGAACGTGAGATAATTATGGAAGTGCTAGTCATGAGTGATAGCTCTTTAGAGTAAAGAAGAAAATTGAAATTATAGGCCACTTTTCATAGAAAGAGACTTTAAAAAAAATACAAACTCTTTTGAAGTAAATATTAATAATATTTTAATTTATCGTCATTGTTATTTTATAGGTATTTATAATATTTAGCAAAATTGACAGCTACAGATCACATGACTTGATGTATGAATACGGAAAAGTGCCCACTTGACAAGGTCACCCACGGGATTTTTCTCCAAGGGGGACAAACCAGAGGTCTGGGTGGTATGGAATGTACGACGGGGGCGTCCAGGGGAAAATATATTAAATTGAAGCCTCAAAACACGCTTTTTAAGGCAGTCCTTGTCTCCTAAAACTAAGTTAGAACATAAGAAAAATGTTTCAAACTTCTCATATTTATATAACTTCAGAATATCAAGGGGGTAATTGCCCTACTGGATCACCCTGCGGGTGCCCCTGCCCACTTTGATGGTCGCAAGGTCTAACGGGCTACTCTCGCAGTGGACTAAACTGTCGATGACGGGGCGATCGAGGTTCAAATCTCGGTCGGGTGTATTGAGAATAGTTTTTTTTTAAATGGCTTTCCACTTATCATTCACGCAAATGTGGTTACACTTCCTATAAATATAACCTTTCTAATTCCTAAAAACATAAGCGTAAATATAAAATATTCGTATAGCCTGAATGGGTAGTAAGACACGATGCTACAAAAAAAAAGGTGAAACGGGAATCAATTTGATAGTTTTTTTCATTTAATTATTTTTTTTTTTTTTTTTCAAATTTGTCATATTCTAAAAGTACGGTCATTGGTCTCAATTCCACGGTTTTCCAAAGTAGGATACAGGTAGCCACACCACAATGT
Source organism: Timema californicum (assembly GCA_902141385.1). Classification (NCBI taxonomy): domain Eukaryota; kingdom Metazoa; phylum Arthropoda; class Insecta; order Phasmatodea; family Timematidae; genus Timema; species Timema californicum. The sequence goes on from CABFOW010002929.1 coordinate 75,888, forward strand.
AGTGTTTGGTGCGAGCCGCATTACCTACCTGAGCCAGTTGTTGTTATCCGTGAAGTGAGACGGGCTCTTTAGGGTATGATCGGTGTCCCGATTCCTTTAAACCTGCCAAAAATGGGGATTGACTCAAAACGTGAATAGAATTCAGTACCTTGACTTTGGGAACAAGATATGTAAGTCACTGGTAATATTATAAATCTTCTAAAATAAAAGTTCTGGATAAAATTCTCGATATGTTTATAAATCCACAAATGAATGCCAATATATAGCCATATTCATAATTGTAACAAATATTTGAGGATATTTTTGTGTCTGTCAGTAACGAATTTTGTACATATTATTCATCTTGAAACAAATTAAATCTTAAAATTCATTAAATTACAGTATTATGACAGTATTAAAATTATATTAAGAGGGGCCTGATGTTATTACTCAAGCTAAAAACAACTATTTCATAAAACAAGAGTTCAAAAGTGTGTCATTTATTTTAAGAGACATATATTCATACAAAATGTATCATAAGAAAATGGCAGCTCTGAAGCTACAAAGACACTAAAACAATCCTCAAATATTTTAAAAATATCCGTTACGTTTTATTATAAATGACTTAATTTATTTGAAGAAATGATTTATAACCATTTAACTTAGTCCCACAACTGCGATATTTCGCATGAAGAATTGTCAAAAATTAGTTATTTTTTACATTTGTAATCAATTACATTACTTTTTTGAATTTGTTAACTAAACTTAGTAAGTACTTCATATGTATCGCAAACTGATACGTGAAGATTATCCACAGTCTCAGTCTTGATAGTTAAATCACATTTAATTAAGTAAAGAATGACAATCTGGACACGGGAATCGAACCCGGCACCAGTTACCACACTTAGACTCAATACACCAACAATTAGAGAAAGAGGGCCCTATATACTAGACAAACCAATATAGCTCAATGTTAGAGCATTGACACGTAAATTCAAAGGCCCTGAGCTCGATTCTCGTGTCAATGCTGTCATTTTTCACTCAATTGATTTATAACATGGATTTTTAATAATTAAAAAAAACAACATGTTATTACCTTTTGCCTTTATTATGGAATGGATTATATTATAAAATAACAAATAACTTCTTAAACAAGATAGGATTTCTGAAATTTTGCAACGTATTTCAGCACTTCAGTCTGATAGCTCCTTTAAACATAATTTTCATTGACTTAATTTTTTTTATGTGGAATACTTTTTAACTCAAAGAAACGATTATTTGACTTTTCAAATAACAACACTCTTTTAAATTGTCAGTCAAACCACATCCACATTTTTTTTTTAACTCCTTAGATGCAATAATAGGTACCGAAATATAGAGTTTTGATCGCTCTAAGCTCTTTTTAAAATTATATTATCCATGTTTACACTATTTAAAATCAACAGCTAAAAATGATTGTATAAGATTAACTTATTTATTTTCCCATTGCTTCTTTACTATTTATTAGAGGCCATTTGTTCTCCCACACAGCACAACATTAGTCTGAGACGGTGGAATTGTACCCCACCACCCTGGCATGTCCAGAGTGTAATATAATAGTTATTATTGTTCTTCTTGTGATAGCCACGTGTGCATGTATGTGTGATTGTAATGTATGTAGACGTGTCCACCACGCAATAACATGTAATATACACTGCTGTAAATGTTGGCCATAATATTGGATGTTGTATTGGAGAGAGAATAAATTCACTTAGTGAAGACTATGCCTAGAGTATTACTTTCATCTAGCTAGACTCTAGATAAATAGGTTAAATATTTAGTATCCTGACATTCTTCTCCTTTCCTCACAACTTTATATTTGAAAGTTTTAATAGTTGGTATTATTAATGTTTATGTATGGGCATTTTAATGCCTAAACTTGATATTAATTATTCAAATACAGTAAGAACACCGTAAGAACATTACTTTACAGTTACTTTAGTAAGAACGCTGTAATAAGAACATTATCTTACAGTTACTTTAGTAAGAATAACATTATCTTCAGTTACTATAGTAAGAACACTGTAATAATAACAACATTATCATACAGTTCTATAGTAAGGACACTCTAAGACGAACATTATCGTACAGTTAATATTGTAGAAACACTGGATTAATAACATTATATTACAGTTAATATAGTAAGAACATTGTAAAAAAACATTAACTTACAGTAAATATAATAAGAACACTGTAAAGATAACATGATCATACAGTTAATATTATCATTATTAACATTATCTTAAAGTCAGTATAATAAGAATATGGTAATAATAACCGAACATTATCTTACAGTTACTATAGTAAAAACGCTGTAATAAGAACATTATCTTACAGTTACTTTAGTAAGAAAACTGTAATAATAACATCATTTTACAGTTACTATAGTAATAACACTGTGATAATAACATTATCATAAAGATACTATAGCAAGAAGACTGTAAGAAAGAACAGAACATTATCTAGCAGTTACTGTAACAGTGTAATAATAACATTATCTTAGAGTTACTAAGAAAACTATCTGACAATTATCATAGTAATAACATGGGAGGAAGAATACTATCTGTCAATGATAAGCAGGGGAATAGGAAAAGTGAGTATACCTGGGTCAATTGAAAACAACCACAATTTGAATACATAATACATTAGGCCTATGTCATTTGTGCTTGCATTAATTCTAGGGTAACGTCACTACCTGAAGTGTTGTACAGTACATATGTATATTATGAATTATACATCACTTTATATGCTCTAGCTATGATAAAATGCCTTTGATTAATTAGCAGGCCTCTAAGGGCCGGTCTTATGACTCCTGACTGATAAATGGTTATATCTAATCGATAAGTTAAAAGTATGTCTTATGACTGCCAGATAACTTTTATCTGTTAAGACAAAATGTATTTATCCATCACATTTTTATCGGGAGGCTTAGACCCTAAGTACCTGATAACATTTATCTGAAAGTTAAAACGGTCGTTGCCACAGTGACGCGTTGTTTTTCATGAGGTGTCGCCTATCAGAATCTATTTTTTAGGTTAAAATCTTGATTCACGTGTTTAGTAGGCACAGGCTCAGGATCTTACTATATATAAAGTTAGAATATTTAATTAACATTTTTATAAAAACTATTGACCACATTTTGGCAGACACAGAAATTAGTACTTGCAAGACATCTTAGCTTCTGCACCCACGTGACGCCATATGTTTCCTCGCACTCGTTTAGCTGCCATTATTTACAAATGGTGAACGCTGTAGTCACTCGCTAGGCTGTAACAGTAGCAGCAGAGCTTATACGCATGCGTGCACGGGTAAAAGCCGTACCAACCTTGCGTTATCTGCATACAAATATATTTATCCTACAGTTAGCTATTCGGCAGATAAAGTCATTCCTAATACGCGTAAAATATTAAAGTGTCTGATAACCTTTATTTAGTCGCTAAATATAACCTCCCAATAGCAATATATATCCGTTAGTCATAAGACCGGTCCTAAATAGCACACAGGGGTACACAGTGTTCACATATATACATGGAGTGGACCACTGGACCACTCTTTCCAACAGAGCGTGCCATACCCTTAGAATTTCAGTAACAGTTTCACACTTTTAACTAACGCATTTGCTTGTAGAAGAGTTACTAAAACTACATATGCATGCATGCATGCATGCATGCATACATACATACATAATCCCCCCGTTTCCTTACGGGGTAGGCAGGAAACTGTGCGTATAGCTCAAAAAACAACTCCGTACTTAATCCATCCTCACTGTCTCCACACTTCCCAATCCCTGAATACTCCCTTAGCTTCAACAACATCCACACACCAAGTCATACCTGCTCTTTCATTCTTAAAACCATTAATGTTTCTCTTTTCCTCACATTTGTCTACAACATTTAACCATGGCCCATATGGCCTACCGCCTCCTTTTGATTCACACACTCTACCTTCATATATTTGATTCCTCACTTTATCCACACCCATCATCTCAACATGCCCTAACCAAAGTAAGACGCTTCTTTCACATTGATCTAGTAGATTCTCTTTCAATTATTATTATTAGCACCGCGTCTTACTACCCGTTCGGGTTATACGCACTTACGCTAATGTGTAATGGTAGGGTGATTGTGAGATGAAATGGAGGACCTACAGTTTAACGTGGAATCCAAACCACGGTGGAGGCTTGGCATTTTCTCTTTCAAACCACACTTATTTAGCACCTATTCGTTACTGACTCTGTCCATACGAGTTTTTACACTTAATAGTAAACTAAAATATAGTATTAATATATTAATTAAGTTGCACTCAAATAATTTACAAAAATAGTTTCATAAAGCTATGGCGTGTATTAACTTCAAAACTGTGTAGTTAATTTTAAAGTGTATTTAGTAACATTCACCTTTAAAATCAACTACACTGCTTTAAGTAAAATATACTCTATAAACCTTTGAATATGTTAAATATAGTATTTGAGTAGCTTACAACTTAATTCCATGAATAACTTAACCTAAGGTTAGAGTTTATAGACACTGTGTTATATAGCTCACATTGATCGAGTTTCACTTACGGATTGGTTGGAACTTTCCTCTCCATATAAATCATATTTTGAAGCACGATAACTTTAGGAATAAGGTCATCATGATTTACTGCGGCGTTCCGACCAATTGGAAGAAGACTCTTCATTTCCTGATGACGCTCCCAAACTAATCTTCCCCTTTAACCATTGGCTTAGAGGATGGTTATATCGTAGGGCAGGGAGCTAGATGCTCTCTCTGCTTTCTCGGGAACGTGACGATCGTATGGCCGAGGGCAAAGCTTCACTACTACTACAAATAAGGTTTTTGAAGGATCACGAGTCAATTGACCCCAACATAAGAAAAAAAGAAAACCTCCTCTTATGAAAGTAAACACAATAAGTGTGTAAAATCAATTTTTTATATTTAATTGAATAATGTCGTAATTGGTTAACTTTCCATTAATGGAACAGTAGGATTTAATGGGTACATTAATAATATATAATAAACATACAATAGATAATTATATAAACCTCACTTCTATTGATATTCTCAGGATTGAACTGTGGGGGGCACCTCTCTCTGATTCTCTACCCGCCCCCGTGACCCCCCTGATAAAATCTAACTTAGATATAGCCCAATTTTAATAAGAAAAACTATTTATAAATAACAAACCTATTTTTTGTGGTCAACGGAGATAAAATGTTGTTATGAATATTACTCTAAAGGTATTGTAAGGTATTGATATATCGATCAAAATTGACAGTCGCAGATCACATGACTTGAATTATGAATATATTACAGCTGTTTTAATAACTCCTGTAACTGTTAAATACTGTTCTTCATATTATAATCCTTCTATAGTTAGAAAATCTTCAACCAGGCATCACATTTAGGTGGGGTTTACTTATTATTATTATTATTATTATTATTATTATTATTATTATTATTATTAGCACCGCGTCTTACTACCCGTTCGGGTTATACGCACTTACGCTAATGTGTAATGGTAGGGTGAATGTGAGATGAAATGAAGGACCTACAGTTTAACGTGGAATCCGAACCACGGTGGAGACCTGGCATTCCTCACATTCACAAGATGTCTTGTCAGAGGTGAAGGAAGGGTTTGGTAATCAGATAAATCTTTGCCGGGACCGAGGAAATGGGGTTTACTTATTGTATTCGACATTGAAAAAGGGTTGGATGGAAATCAGTGAAACAGTTTAACCATGATTTATTTAAATTAAATAAATTTAAAAAAATAATGATTTTAAAATGTAAAAATTACTGAAATAATCCTAATTTCATTATTTTCTTTTGAACGCACAAATCCGTATGAAAATTACATTTTTTTAGTTCACGTTTAATCAAATATTCTTATTAATCTGTCGTGAATTGTGATCTTAAGAGGATGATGCATTGTAATTTTATTTCGAAAACAGTTGACTTTATTTATTTATATAGGAGATTAAGCTAATATCAGCGGTCATTTTAGAAAACATTCTAAATTCTAAATTAAGTAAGGAGTTGTCCCAATCCTTGTTTATTTATACTTTTTCATTTCACTTTCATTTCACTTAGGCCTACATCGTTATAAGCCTCCCCCACCACCAGGTTACACCGGTGTCACGTGCACCCTCGTTGCCATAACAACATTTCGATAACTTTTGTTTATGTTCCCTCATTCTTGTCTGTAACCTCTCACTAGTTTAGTCTCAACATCTATGTCGTAACATCAACTTGTGTCCCGCACGACGACTTTGGTAAGTTTGTTTGTTTGTTTACCTTTATGTCCCCCCTTTTCACGTTTGTTATCCAGTTTTCACTCTTCCGTTTTTCTAATAGTCTTTAATTAATTTCATTTCATTTTACAGGGCTATGAATATGGTATTTTATACCGAAACATGTCGGCCAGAATTTAATAGGGTTTTTTAAACGCTGATTACCTAACCCAAGGAGTATGGGACTGAACAACATTAAGACTTGGATTCTCATTTATCATTGCTATTTCGCTCTAAAACTTTTATCATAATATGTTTGCAACTTAAAATACACTATTCTCTCAAATTTTGATTCCATTTAACAACAATCTCCACTATATGGATTGTAAATGTGTGCATTCGAATAAGTTTTCGATGCTGATATTAATTATTTTTAACATGTTGTGTATGTGTTTATTTTGACTTATGGTCACCAATTGACTTACTATCTATTGTTATACCATTGATTTATTTTAATCTATCAATTTATTCATTTTTATCTCACTTATCTCATGCGTGTTGTATCTTTTGTATAACGTGTTTTTCATTATTTAAATATAATCGTTATTAACTTAAGATTAATTTTGTATAATTTTTTATTATTTTTTCTAGTGATTCTTATGTTTATCCAGCCTTTCACCTTTTTATTATAATCTTAAGTGGGTTTCTAAGTCTTAACCATAATATCAGCGGTTTGAAATAAAATATAAAATAAGCCTATACTTCTGAACATAGCTAGTCAGTAAATGTATTCCTCAAACAACTTGGTTATGAAGATGGCATAAATAAGTTAATATTCAGAAGAATTTTCATACAAACTCAAATTTTGTTTTCAAGAATATAATTTTAAAGTATTTTTAGCTGAAGCTTTTTTTATCTTTAGTAACTTAAAAAACCTTACCAGGATTTGAACCAAAAACCCCTTTAAAATCATAAGGAAGTGCCTTATCATTCCAAACGAACGCCATCAACGTTAAATAGATACTTCATCATTTTGTCGATGCGTGCTGCATTTCTGATTTTAATGTATTTATGTGGAAGTAGGGTTGACTTCATTTTATATTTTGAGAAACTGATAGATATTGTAATTCCAAACCAATGTCTTACGGAGGGGGGGGGACCAGTATTTCTGCAGTTTTATGGCAACATTTTTGCCAAAATACATAATTAAAATATTTCTTCAACAGAAACATAAAGTTTAATTTTCTTCACATGATGGATGACCTCTACAGTAGTTGAATAGCTGTTAAGGATGTCCTGGCATTTATTGACAGTTTTTTCTCTTAATTTAATTATTTTGTCATATAATGCCACTACGATAATGAATCATGGCATATATTCAACAACTGTTGAGCATATGAAGAAAATTAAGCTATGTTTCTACCGGAGAAATATTTAATTCATACGGCACTACGCTTAACTCGCGTTCCTTATAATCTCAGCATAGAATGCAATGGAAGGGACATGCAACAATGCTTACACCATGCAAGTATATTTATTCCCTGTCACACTTTCATGTTCGTCCCGTGACTTTCCAAGTTTTCTTCCTTTCTCACCAACGGTCCCCCACCAAGTCAACCTTGGTTTGCCCCAACGTCGGCAACCGTTAGATCTCAATAGTTCTTGAACACTAATTGTCATTAACATCGTGGCATTTGAACATGATCTGTTGAGATGAAGATAAAAAGTTCTGTTTTAAAATCTGAAATATCCTTGACAAATATAAAAGAACGGTTGAGATCACTATATCTAGAAAATCAAACTAATTGTTTCCAATAAAGCACATTTATATATATATATATTTTACAAATAAGTTTTAAGCTTTTAAACCGCCTTGGTGGCGTAGTTGGCTAACGCGCTTGTCGTGTAGAGCTCGACTGCTGAGGACGGGGAGATCGAGGTTCGAATCTCGGTCGGGTGANCTAAATGGTTTTCCACTCCCCCTCCACGCAAATGCGGGTTCACTTCCTCTAATTCAACCTTCCCAATCCCTAACCCATTAGAGTAATTAGTACGTAAAGCTTATAGCCCGAACGGGTAGTAAGACGCGGTGCTAAATATTATTATTATTATTTAAGCTTTTAAAATTGCAAAAATACGGACACTATCCACGTTTACCTCTATACTTCCTTGGTGGACAGCAGTCAACTAGTCGCCGAGACAGTACCTACATCTTTTCTTAGTTTACATAAAGTCTCAACCAAAATGGGATACATATAAATATAGTGATCAGTCAAGTGACTAGTATACAGCATTATTCTGCCAGTGACCGTACCTCATGATTGAATGAAAAGTGGGCGTGGTCGCGCGCGGCTCAATCATCACGTGACAAACGCTCCTGGTTATTCAGTCACACCACGCGACGAACATTAGAGAGATTGGAAAGGGAACATTAACACGATATAACCCGTGAGCACGCAGACAAAGACGTCAGTCTCGTCCAGTTTTTGATGTATGCTGGCGGGAAAATCGGCTTCCGAGTCCCTAAAACATGTCCCACTCGTCCTCCAAGCGAATGAGGGTCCTATTTTCTCTAAATTATACTTTAAATATTTAAGGTGGGCGTGTAGTGATCGTGATTTAAAGGCGGTGTTTTTGTAATTTTTTATAACAAATCATTTGTTTGGCCAACAAAAAAATTAAAAGTCCTCCAGTAGAAACATAGAGCTTAATTTCCTACCCAGTTCTTGAAGATGTCATTAGAATAGCGGCATTAGATTATAAACTTTTTAAATGAAGATAAAATGTTATTATTATTATTAGCACCGCACGCTAATGTGTAATGGTAGGGTGATTGTGGGATGAAATGAAGGACCTACAGTTTAACGTGGAATCCGAACCACGGTGGAGGCATTGCATTCCCCACATTCACAAGATGTCTTGTCAGAGGTGAAGGAAGTGTTTGGTAATCAGATTAATCTTTGCCGGGACCAAGGATCGAACCCCGGACGCCAGCATAGAAGTCTGACACCTTACCCCTAGACCACCAGGTCACTAAAAAGTTGTTAAATCCCAAGCCACCCTTGACAGGTATTCAAAACAGAACGAATACTCCCCTTAATTAGACTCCCTTCCATTCCACCTTATCGTAAGGGTTATTAATGGAGTAATCTAACATGTATGGATATAAAGGTTATCTATAAGCAATAATGTATCCACATTAAAGTAGAATGAGAATGGAAAAATTATAGTGATAATATTCTGCAAGTAATTAAATTAATTTCACTCGGCCAGGTTCTAAACCACAATCCCCCCTCCCCTTTTAAGAAATTCAAGTACAATGCGAGTATAACGCCTTAGACTGCTTGAACACAACTGAGAAGTTGTATCTAGTATCTGACCCTACAGCTAAATCAGTCAAGTGCGAGTCGATAATCCTGATAGTCACGGGTTGAATTCCAGTCAACTAACAAATAAGGACCTGCTTCAGTGACGTCACTCTCGCAATTGCCTATACTGCTGATGTAGGGGAGCTGGATTCGAATCCTGGTTGAGTGTACCGAGAGTGTTTTTTTTTCTTCCCTAAATGGTTTTGGTTTTACACTTACTCTTTACTTAATTTGGGGTACACATATTCTAGAATCAATCTTCATAATCTCGAGTTCATTAGCATTATTAGTAGGTCTACATATGCATACAATCTGAACAGGTAGTAAGACATGGTGATAAAGAAAAATATCTAAAAATAAGGTATTGTTGTGAAATTCCTGTGTCCTCAAACTAGTACATTCTGTAGCTTTGCCGAATGGCGAAAGCAAAGATATTTTCGTGTCTTCGGCTCCTTCTTTAAATTTAATTTATTTGAAAATGTTATCATTTTTTATTTCAAACAGATAAAAAATCACGTGAATAAAATATAGCCTAATAGTTTTAGTGAAATGACCCTGAAAAATATTTTTCATGACTTTAAAAAATAATAAGATACAGAAATACACAAAAATGTGAACAGCCTAATACATATTTTATTTAGCTCGATTAAATTTAATAGTCTGCTATTTATCATAATTGACTTTCCGGCAATTTTATTATGTGCAGTTTTAATGTTGCTTTGCGTTATACTACCTGTCTAGGTTTTTCGAGTTTAATTAAGTAAATAAATTTAAATAAGGTTATCTAATTAAGTAATATAGTCCACGTGCGTACATGCAGTTAATTAGATTTAATATACTTCGAACCAAACTTTATATGAAGAAATTTTGAAAATAGCTCACTCACGTAATGATGTCTCCCTTTTATTGATGGCTACAATTTATATTCCAGATCTGCATTTCTTACCCCAATGCCTTTAATAATCAAGCCTAGGTCATTTTCAAGATCGTTAATGGAAAATTTCAGAGCAAGCCTCTGATTTTTAATATTTCTGAATTTATTTTATTATTCATAATAACATAAAGGTAATTGACTACTATAAAAAGAAAACCAATTATTTTAACTTAAGAAAATACCGAGAATCGCGTTTCTGTAGAAGATATAATTATAATCTCGGTAATATTATATCGAAGGCTGTAATGATGTATTTTAACATACCAGTGGCGTGTCGTGGAGAGTCACCAGGGTAAGCAGAGCTGGTTCAAACTGTACTTCGGATATCAATCTACCACTCTGTCACCATTTGGCCAATCATAATTGTCTTTACAGACTGGAATGTATTTCAGTTGATACCAGACCAATGCACCATCTGGGTGGTGTAGTTAGTTAACGCACTAGTTTCGTGTTGAGCTAGATTGCTGATGACGGGAAGATCGAGTTTAGAATCTCGGTCGGATGAACTGGGGATGTTTTTTTTTCTAAATTGTTTTCCACTCTCTCTCCACGCAAATGCGGGTTCACTTCCAAAAAATTAAACCTACCCAATTCTTAACCCATGAGGGTAATTAGTACTTAAGCGTATAACCCGAATGGTTAGTAAGACGCGGTGTTAAATAAATAAACAAAAATATCTAGCCAAAGCGTGTTCTATTGAGTTACGAGAAAATATCGCAAGTGGACTACAGTTTAAACTAGCTCTGTTTACCCTGGCAACACTCCACGACACGCCATGGTAACATATAATGTGCACTACCCTTTTGAGAGGCTTTGATAAGGGCTTCATTAGCGGCGGCGAAATGAGGAATACGTCTGTTATTGAAACTCTTTTTAGTAACTGTAAAAGTAACAGCGTATGTTTCATTCAGAAAAATCTAAGCTTGTAGACTTGTATAAATTATTTTATATTGATTATTCATTTGTATTATATA
>CABFOW010002930.1:0-87399 GCA_902141385.1 Timema californicum
TTACCAGTAACACAGCATCTAAACTAGATGCACTAAGAATGGTTTTACTTAAATTAACTTTTACATGAAAATCGAGGTATATTTTCTTTAACTTAACCTTCCCAATTAGTGTAAATATGCTGATGGTCCTATTTTTTCTGGTTACTGTGGATTCACACTAGGGATAGACGGGAATTACTTTTATTTCGGGACGGAAACAAGATAAGAAATTAGTCAAAATATTGGAATTTGGGACGGGAAATTTTAAAATTACCCTTTAGTATGTATAATCTTAGATTTAAAATATATTGATTTCCAAACTAATATGGTAAGACTTGTTAAAGCTATAATATTATTAAAACCCACTTCGGTGGCTGCATGGTCTAAGGCACCACTCTCGCAAGAGACTAGACTACCAATGACAGGGATATTTAGTTTGAATTTGGCCGAGTTTATTAAGGGTGGTTTTCCACTCTAGCCACGCAAATACAAGTACACTTCTAAATTCAATCCTCCTCATTCCTAACACACTAGAGTAATCAGTACATAGGTGTATAACCGGAGGGAGCAATAAGACCCAATGCTAAAGGTAATAAAAACAATAAAAAATAACATAATATAATTAAAAGTGTACATGAAAAACATTTTTTTTTATCAAAACAAATAACAACATTTTAAATTAATATTAAATAATACAATTAATAAAATAGTTCATTTTATTACATTATTGACTAAAGGTAATAAAAACAATAAAAAATAAGATAATATAATTAAAAGTGTACATGAAAAACATTTTTTTTATCAAAACAAATAACAACATTTTAAATTAATATCAAATAATACAATTAATAAAATAGTTCATTTTATTACATTATTGATGGAAATTATTTTTATCAGTTAATTTCTTTTAAAAATGGTGTTTTATAATTATTTATTTGCAGAGGGGAAGAAACAACTACAAAAAATAATGTCTGCCACGCTTCAATTTGCCCTAAGTATGAAACTGCAAAATATTATCTAGGTTTAAAAGTTACTTTTATTAAATATTACTCTCTAGATTTGACACCAATTACAGTGTACTCCCTGTCTGGCTCCCAGCAACAGACATGCAGAGCCCTCATAAATGGTTGACCTTCCTCCCATTTCCACACCCCAAAAGATATAAGAATATATCTGTCCTTCTCTAAATCTTTCAAGCTCTTTCCCTAGCTGAACACAACAAATCACTGTTGATAGACAGAGCACAATAAGTCACTTCCAACTTGTCTCTCTACAAGACATGGTAAAATAACTCTCTCCCCATCCCAGCCACCAGGTTTGCTAAATAACATTGAAGAAGACTGTCTACAAAAGAGAATAACAGTGATGAGTCAGCAGTAACTGTTATAACATGAGCGCCCTTTGTTTTGTTTCTTGGAGCATTATATTTTATTTATCCAATTGAAACTATAAATTCCCAAAACTACATTTTCCTCGAGGGTACCCCTAATTCACACGTTTGCAGAAATACAAGTTCAGAACAGTAACGTGGTCATGTGATGAGCTTTAATACAACCACAAGATTTCCGCCTCATCGGTGCAAGCTGTTCTGATGAAGTTCAACTTATCTCTACTTTGTCCATTCGACCAGAGATCTTTGGCACGGAAGACCAATAAAATCTCAAAACCAACCATCTCAGATCAATGCGTATGACAGCGCAGCATTAGCTGTAAAGCTAACATCAAGCAGACAACTTCGTTGGCTGTTGTGAGGAAATTTGAAATAATCCATTACTGTAAAGTGTGTTTATCAATGTTGTGGAGTGTGGCATTTATTAACTAGAAAATAAAAAATGTTGATAATCAGCTGTTTTAAGTTAGCGTTGCAATGCACCATGGGTCAACATACAGCGTGTGAATTGCTGCACCATTGAGGCAGATTCTGGTTTCTACTTTCAGGGAACGTGTGAATCACGCTCTAGTTGTGGGAAAACATTTTGATTGCTCAGATTACACCTTGTTTTATAAATAAATTGTGTGTACATTTAGATTCTGAGCTATGATAGATATCCCTTGATAATTTTTTTAATAAAATAAATTATATTTTGTTTTATATTTAAAACTTACTAAACGTTAAAAACTAGTAGTAAATACGAATTTTAAAGAACCGGAATAAAAAACAGAATAACTAGGTATTTTGGTTCAACTCCCTGCTCAAATATTCCCTGATTAGTACACTTAAATTACCTGTGTAGGTTAGGTTAGGTCAGGAGTAGACTGCTATAACCTTTCCTCTGCTCTTGCTTTCATTCTGTTGATGAATGCTTGTCCCTTGCTTTTACGGAAGTTTTCATAAGGATCATTCAGGTTGATTCCTACCCCTTTGTACATGTCTGTCCTATCCCGCACCTGAGATAGAACATACACAATATCCTTTCAATAATAGCATAGACATTGTCGATAGGGGAAACCTGAGAATTATTCAAACACTACATTTTAGAAAGAGAAAAAAATTAGTAAAAATACCATGAATAGAGACAAATAAAAAATTGTATTTAGTTGAGTAAAATGTTGTATTTGGGTATATAAAATCAAAAGTTTTTTTTGTGTCTGTTAAAAGTGATAGCATATTAACTCACATAAAATGGTTTAGTGAAAAGAATAGAAGAATTACAACTAAAATTTGTATGTACCAAACAAACCAAAGATGGGAAAGTAAAAATATGTCATTTAGTTAGCTTAAACAGTGTTTCTTATCCCTATTCTCTAAATAGTTACCTTTGGTGAATAAATTGTTATTAATTATTGGACCATTGATATTGTTAGTTCACATTTAAATTGACCAAATTGACTATAATTCACATATAAATGGTAAAGTATTCAATTTTACAAATTTGTCTTAGTTTGTGTACATATTATAAATTAAAATATTCTACAATGATATCTAATGATCTTTGTTGTTTAGTTAATACACCGAGTGTTCATTTCAAAAATTTTCACCAAAATATCTTAAAATTTTTTAAACGAAAGTTGTTTGGTTCTGAGGGGGAAGTAAAGTGGTAAGGCTGGTATGACCTTAAGTGGCGTTGCTCGGTGACATTAAGGTAATGGTGATTTTTTAAATGAAACTCCCTATTCTTTATTACATAATACTGTTGATGTCATTTTCAAAATAGTGGTTTTAAGCTTAAGTAAAAACTATCATGAGAAAGGAGCCTCACTTTTTACAATAAAGTAAGTGTAGAATAAATTATCAATTCAGATCATTCTGAAACTATTAGAAAAATAAAATAATTGTTCCAATTCAATCCAAGTTTAGAGGAATGAATACACCAGTGTAAAGCATATATGGTGGCTAACTTAAGGACGTTCCTAAAAATTTAATAATTCTATGGTATGTAGAAAATTATCAAGCTTTTGTTCTTATTTTAAGTCTAATTTGCAGTATGAATTTTTTTAGTAGTTAAAATAGTAAATATTAAATTATTAAAATATTAAACGTGTCAACACTTTCTGCCCCACCGTGTATGGATAGTTATAGATTCAAATTTTGAGCTAAGCCAGTCAAGCCCGAATATAAGATTGATTTATATTAGAATTTCTACAGGATAAGCGAGGTGATTTAGCTAAATACACCTGTTGTTTGCACCATTAGGACGAAGAGGAATATTTAAATGCTGGATGTATAGGGTGGCCACAGGAATTCACTTATCAAATTCCCTGACTTTTTCAGGTTTTCTAGACAAAAAAATTTTTTTTCCCCCTGAACATGTTTTACCCGTTTAAATGTATAGCTGTACCGTCAATGGCCAACATGGTTGGACTAATATAAATTATCCTTGACATGTACCGATGAATACATTGACAATGGGGTCGGTCTCATCTCTAAGTTTCCTGGTGATGGGGAGGTCAAGGTTCGAATTGCTGCCAAATGTAATGAAGAGTGTTATCCTTAATGGTTTTCCACTCTCCCTCCACAAGAGTACATGTTCAATTGATTCAAATTATCCTTCTACATTCTCACAAAATGCTCAAAAACTAAATTTGGTAACGTTTGACTTGACTATCAACAGGGGTGTGCAAAGTTCAATTTTTAAATTTGAAGCAAACTCGAATCAAATACATTAATTATTCTTAAAGCCGAATCGATGTTGTTTTATGATAGAAAAAATATTATGTTGTGGTTATTTCTATAACTCTATTCACTAAAATTACTCGTAAAATGTTTTATTGTATAATTTTTGGTGATATTTTATCATAATAACTAGAGACATCCAAAAGCTAAGGCTATCCATAGGGTAAAAGTGGTGTTATTTTTCTCAAAAAGCGATGATCTTATATTCTGAAAGCGATATTATTCACACAAATATGAGGTGAATTAGTACTCATTAAAAAATTAGATTATAACTGTCTTACATTTTTCATTAATATTGTGTAATTAACTATTAACATATTCAAAGAAAAATCAAATATAAATGCAAAAAACATTTCATGCTTAGTAATGTGAAACTTGATAACGCAATATCATTACCTTAGAACAATATCTAAATAATGGATTATCAATTTTTTGTTGGACACTGAAACACGTCATTGAAGACTAAACTAATATCAAATAAGGCCAAGGGAATAAGCATTACCGCCAGTAGTAAGGGCGGCCATATTGTATTTTAGTGTCCTTGCTTGGACCTAGCAGGAAATCTTTTAAAAGCTGGAAACAAAGAATCGATCTATCAAAATCAAAATTTAATTATCGTGATGTGTAAAAGTAGAAATCGTGATTTTTAATGTAAAAAGAATAAAATTTGTGTGAAGGGAAGCCCTGGCACAGTGCTATCACCAGTGTTATCAGATTGTTAAGGTACTTGCCCAAATTAAAAATAAATTGTGTTTATTTAGGAACAAAAAAACAACAATTTAATTGGCGTTATTCATGTGAACACAGTAAAATTCGTACTATCACAAATGCAAATTTTGCAAGTCTCTATTAATAACTGATATATTCCAACATGCAATTTAACTAGTTCAGTTTTTGTTTCTATAGGAATATTAGTTTTTAATTATTTAGCAGCTCAAAATGGGGTTAATTGACCATAAATTGAGTATTTTAGCCATCAATGTTTTTATTGGCAAAGCTTTGTGATTGTCGAAGCAGGAATTTTTTTTGAAGCGAGGTCGAAGCTGACAATCATTTGTTTCAAAATAAAATCAAAGTTTTGAAGCTTCACACACTCCTATAATTTTCTTTCTTTGTAAGCTTAAACAAGTCACATTTATATTTTAAAACATATAGAAGCGTAGAAAAAGTCTGACCTCTCCTCCAGAAATAGGCTGCTCGATGCCCTGCTCTTTGGCGCCAAGGCCCGCTCCGCTCCAGCCCATCTTGCACAGGATTTGATGACCCTTGTTACTCTCATCCAACTGCCTCTGGGCCTCCGTCTTCGAATAAGTTGACCCACTGAAGGTATTCAACATCAATATAAATTACATCAGTGACACATTTTAAGATAAGGAATTATTGCTTACAAATATAAAATAGAATTTTTAGATTCTAATATAAAAAAAAAATTGTATATGAAATAGTTTCTATTCACCCTAAAATACAAATGCAAATATAATTGTACCATGCTTAAAGTAGAGAAATAAAATATTTTGGTACGGTACTTAAATGGCCATATGGCGGGGAAAAGGATTAATATAGAGATGAAAATTTAATATCATCTCATCAATGTATTTATTCTCTTTGTTTATGATGTATTAGACCCGTGAAATCTGACATGGGTGACACTTTTGTATTCAACCGCCAAGCGTGTAGTCAATACGTGTCACTTTATCACTTTATTCTAACTCATTTGATAACGTGTTTGATGGTAGCGTCCTTAGAATAAACTAGACATTAAAATAAGGTTAGATGGACAAAGCCAACTAACACACGTACAAGAAATATGAAGAGCCAAAGGTTAACATCTAAACACAACACAGCAGTGTAATTTTCTGGGCCTATCAAACTCCCTCAATACAAGAGAGTGCTGTAGTGACTTGAAAATAGACCGCATTTTCAGGTTCAAAACATACTTTATAAAACCCTCGTGCGGCTCATAATAAAGCCTTAGATAATATGTAGCAAATGCTGTACTTTTGAGCACTGCATGTAGCTAATTCATTCGTGGTGTGCAGTCAAGGTAAATTTTAAAATCTCCTGACTTTTCCAGGTTTTCCAAAGCCAATTTTCAACTTTTCCAGTCAATATATAATACATTTTTTATATCAAGATTGCAATTTAATGTAATAATATTTTTTGACATGCTCATTCTGAAATTATGATATATTATGAGGTGTTTTAAAAGATATCTGCTTAAAGCAATGACCTGCCAGAATTCAGTGAGATAATATAGATACACCAGAACAGCTTAACATTGTTGAAACACCTTATTTTTTTAACTTCTTTTTATAATGGAATCAATTTTTATACATACACATAACCATGACTCAACAATGGTTATACGCAAGAGGTAAAGGGGTGGAAAGAAAACTTGAAAATCACATGTTGACCTTGAGAATTAAAATTACCATGCTCAACTGGGACAGTTGTGTTAAGATAGATTCACGGTGTGTATTAACTGGAAGAAATGTTATTTTTATTATTGTAAATAAAAGTTGTGTATTTTTTTTAGTGAATATGTGAAAATTCCAGATATTTGTTAACATTCCCTAACTTTCATTTTTCCAGGTTGTTGGACACCCTATCAATATTTTATCAACCGTTTCCAGCCTGTTGTCGGGTAGGTTTAGTAAAATGCCTACATCTTCCCCCTTTAAACGCTTCCATTCTTCTCCTCTCACTTGCATACTTTCTGTTATCTGCTTCTTCCACCTCTTTCTTGGCCTCCCTTGCTGTCTTTTTTCCTACATACTTTGATTTCATCATTTTCTTTGGCATCATCTCCTGTTCCATCTTCATTACATGTCCATACCATCTCAGTCGTGCTTTCTCTACTATCTCATCTACTGCCTTTAAGCAGATTCTTTCCTGGATTACTTAATTTCTTGTCCCGTTTCTCCTCTTCACAAACTTTATTTCCATAACTTCCACTTTCCTAATTTTTCTCCCATTCAATGTTCATGTTTGTTTATTCTGCATATGTGACAATGAGTACAATGTATGCCCTCTACAACACTTACTTACACTTCAAATGCACGTCTCTTACACAACTATAGAACAACTTTCCCTGCTGTTTTGTTGCAGTCTGTTGGTTACTTGAATAAATACATTTATCCCTGAATTATTATATGTTTCTATCCACCTTTCCTATACCTTCTTCCAAATATAATACAATTACCTCATGAATCAAATTGATTGTAATTTTAGGATCTGGCCTATTTTAAGGCAAATATCATGTAACAAAGTTGGGGTGCTTGGTGAGATGTTTATTGAATCCAGCTCTTTGGAGTAGTAAATGACTGCTACTTCATTTTTGGATGTGTCAGTATCAAATCTTGAGTGGAGATGTTTGAGAGGGGATAGGCAGTGGCAAAGTTCTCTTAAAAAATCAAATAAAAAAATCTAAGTAATACTCACAGGAATGATGGCGGGGTAGGGCTCCTTTCTGGACTTCTCTGCCTGAAGCCTGTGGGAGATTTGGACCTGGACCGAGATGGAGACTTTGACTGGGATCTCGACCTTGAAAAAAAAAAATATATATTTACAATACGGACTTGTCAATGGTTTCTAATGTTTATTCCAAATATATTAATTCTATTTTTAGAGTTGGGTGGGATCCACTATTTTACAAATCTCAAATATGAATCTTTGAAAAGATTATGAAAAAAAAGAGGAAATATAAATTTAATAAAATAATAGAAAATACAAATAGTAACTAAATGTTAACATTAATTCTTATAATTCATTCATTATAACAGACATGCATTCATTTAAGTGTTAAATTATGTTGGGCAGAACATGAAGTTCTAATGAAGGATCTAGTTAAAACCATGTCCAGGGTATCAACTGGTAAGCAAACCCAATGGGAAGACCTAAACGCAGATGGGAAGATAACTTGAGAATTGACCTGAAATAAAGAAGGTGTAATGAGGTGGACTGGATAGAACTAGCTCAAGATAGGGATAGGTGACATACTTTTGTAAGTGCGGCAACGAACTTTCGAGTTCCTAATGCCATAGAATAAGTTAAGTTACTGTTCTGGGGCCTGCTTGTTGAGTTTGTCCTTTAATTAGGTTGGTTCTGAACCACCAATAAACAATATTAAAGCTCTAAAACAAATTTCAATTGAAAACTTTTAATTATTGTTTTTTTAAGAAATTGAATCTTGATTCTGAAATTTTTCTTGAATCCTTGAATCTCTAATATCCCTATTGATTCAAGGGTCTCATTTCATTTAAAAAATTTAAATTCATTGAATTCAAGCTTGACTTGACTCTTTACTCAGATGGTTTTTAAGAAACTCCCTTAATTTGAGATCAAAACACTTGAGCATATAGACCCCTAATTTAAAACAGTTTTAATATACATTAATCACATGTAACATTTAATTCTATAAATTCCCCAATTATTTGTATTAATAATATAAGTTTGTGAAATAGTTTTTATTTTCTGATTTTATCAAACTCAAGTAAGTTTTTATTAAGTTATTCAAGTTTGAGTCCTAGTAAGTCTCAATAATACCACTTAGTATAAAAGTTTACATACTTGTTAGGAGTCGGTGAGAAAAAAATTGTCCCGTATTATAACTACAGGTTAATCTAAAGGAAAGGATATTTCAAAAACTATAATAACAATTCACTAGCGATTTTTGTTTATTTCTCTTCTATATTTATAGAAATTAACAATATCGAGAACGAAATTAAAATATTTATTGCTACCCAAAAATTTAAATAAGTTTTACACCAAATGTTGAAATAAACTATGTTAAAAAAAATTAATGAAATTTAAAAAATTATATATATTTTTTACCGTTTCCACAAAAACCTTCTTTCCAGGGCCGACATACAAAATCACTGTAGCCGACTATTTGGTTACAAGTAGTTTAGCGGTTTTCTCCCGGGGCAACACTTAACTTAAAGGTTCCCCCACCACATAGTAATTCTCCCTGTTTCTCCTCTAGTGACTTTCTTATTAAAAACAGGCAACAGATGCAGAAACTTTGGCAATGATTGGAAGGGGGAGAAGGGATTGCTGCAGTCAACTTATATTCCTCTTTACGATGATAGCATTTTACTAAAACTCTTTAAGCATAAATACTCGTTTCGGTGGCCACATGGTCTAATGTGCTAGTCTCGTGTTAGGCAAGACTGCCGGGGGTGGAGAGAGATCGGGGTGCAATCGCGGTCGGGTGCAATGTGGATGGTTTTTCTTGATAAGAAAAGATTACTTTTTTATTGTAAAAAGTTCTTCTTGTTGATAGCAAGTAAATCATTATTTTAATCCTGTTTTTTGTTTTAATATTAATCTAAGTATGATTTTTTTTCCAGCAAATTACCGGAGTTACTAAACTAAGTCTCAATAGGATATGTATATCAGTTTTATAATATAATGTATTATGTGTCAGTACTTAGAATTTACAACACACAATCATATCAGGCCTTCTCTCTTTTTTAACTCAAAAGTGAACTGGACTTTCTCTCATGATATTTTAATTTTGCTAAAGTGATTAAACAATATATTAGAGAATACTTTTAAAGGAACAACAATGACTTTTTGGTTGTTGTTTTTAGAGTAATGATGTTTTGATTGTATACTATCTAAATGAAATTAGAGAAACTTGGAGAAAGAGTAGCTTTTAGCTCTGCTACCACACAGCCCAAAATTAACTATTCACGCTTATCAGGATAAACTGGGTTTTGACCAAAACTATATCGAAGTTCCTTTGATAAATTGTAATGAAACATTAAAAAAAAAATTAAGACAGCTATGGACACCATGAATAACTTTACTTTAATCAATGTTTATTTTTTAATTCATTTGATATGGATTTGTTTTGAGTATTTTGTTAAATGTTGTACCTGTGCCGTCTGCGTCACACCATGAGGTTTTGGTTGGAAGGTGTGCCGCTAGACGGCACGGCACTCACTCTGAGGAGAGGTCAGGCAGGAGAGTATAAGACAGTGAAGTCGGGTACGTGATGGACGATGAAAGATGAGGCAATGATTGTACTGTGCAACGTGTTAAGAGAGTATGACAGATACGTGGATAAAGCATGGTGAATTATGACAGAGTTTGCTTTCTTTTGTTCAATTTCAAAGTGAAATGTTACCAAGTCACGTAAAATAAGGATTAGGACGTGTTTAGTAGTGACGCATGGTTTGAGTGGCAAAACGGCAACGAGAATTGCCGGAAATATTTAAAGTATTTAAATTCGCGAGTGAGGTGATGGAATACTCGCGGAAGGAAGATCACCCGACAGCCTACAGTCCGAGAGTCAACAAGGAGCGAGCCAACGGTGGAGGTAAAATAAAGTCCAGACTGACCACACAAAGAAAAAACAAAGAGCGACAGCAACAATCAGCTGGGACAAGAAAGGTTGGACTGGAGAATGGTCAGTGGATCATCTCGCTGTGCAAGGGTTGTGGAGCGACTTAAAAACTCGCCAGGTATTCAGGAATGCCAGAGGGTGACCCTCTTCAAAAAAAGTTAAGTACACTCATAACCAAACATTATTAGTGTAGTTATTTTGGTAAATAGGGAAAAGAGAGGTACTAATTTTAATAGTATCCCCACCAGAACTATTTGGTTGTGGGCTGGATCGACCTTTTGGACTAGTGTGTGCTAAGAGACAGTTCCTGGAAAAACATTTTCATAACTTTGGTAAATGGGTGGTACGGTCGACCCAGTAGAACAGGGGTCGTGATGGTGTGACCATGGATATATTGTGTAGAAGTTCGCTTTTGAAGAAAGGATCGACATAGATGTTAACAAGGTCAATTTTTTTGAACACACATACCATGTCATCATAAGACAGAACAACGTAATGTTTGCAGAGCAATTAGGGGTGTGTCGGACGGGTCAGCTATTGTTAAAAGAACATATCAAAAGGGAACATTCGTAAAACAACGTGAACAAGACGGTTATTGGAAATTGTATGAGTGATTCCACTCCGCACAGAATGCAAACGGTTAAATTTTGTCTAGATTAGTCCTTCGAACCGGGCTCTGATTAACTAAACCTATGTTGTTAGTGCTCAAAATCAATTTACTAAATAATTATGCTATCTCGCGATTTAAAGAAGTGATAATTACGCACTAGACAGAGTTGGAACATATTGGTAGATGTGCAGAATCATGTTCTACAAAGTCTCATTTAAGAGTGAACATTGGTCATATACTCTAAAACTAAGTTTGATTATGTTTACCTTTAAACTTATAATATAATATGTGGGACTTAGATATCAAAGGATGATGAAAATATTTAAGGGGTTTCATAATTTAAAGTACACTTGTCTAATAAACTAAGTAGATTGGGATTTTTTTTGTCAAAATTATGTGGGGCTCTGTTTATCAGGGGGAACTTTGTGATTTTCCTGGATCGGTCCCAAATAGAATAAGTTTTGGTCTCTCTTATGTCATGTCAATATTGTTATTCTGTCATAGTCTATTATAATTATTATGTACTTTAAGGGATTCCATGTATAATATTAGATTGTTAGTGACTCTCTTCTATCAACAAATATCTAGTGTGGACAATTTTTACATTGAGTTACGTGGACCCTCTCGACATATTCAAGGAACTTTGATTAGTTTACAACCCGTTTGGAGGTCAAACTACATGTGCTGTCGTGTCAATATTGTTATTCCGTCATAGTCTAGTATATTACTATGTACTTTAAGGGATTCCATGTATAATATTAGATTGTTAGTGGCGCTCTTTTACCAACAAATATCTAGTTTGGACATTGTTTACATTGAGTTACGTGGATCTTTTCGACATATTCAAGGAACTTTGATAAAATTAAGCACGTTTGTTTAGCAAACTGGGTTTATTGGGATTTGGTTATTAGCTTTAGGTGGAACTCTATTATGGATAATTTTTCTTGGGCATTAGCCATTTCGGATTGGCATACCAGATCAAAATTTGTTTTCGATACTTTATGTTACATCAATATTATCTCGTCATTGTGCGATATATATGCATACACTTCCGAACTTTGGGGTATTTTACGTATAATGTATTAGAATGTTAAGAGGTCATTACGACAGCAATGTGTGGTTTATAAATCGTGTACATTGTATGCCGCGTGAAGTTTCATACCCTACCCAAAGAACTTTGATAACTTAGAGGACACTTTTGCTAAACTAAGCGTACTGAGTTTTATGATAAAGGGTGGAACTTGGGGTATAAGGTGAGACTTTATTAATGTTCGAGGATCTTAAAATTTCGGTTGGGAGTGGAATATCCGAATTGGGTTTTTAGGTTTTAGTGTTGCGTCGATATGGTTATGCCCCCATGGTGTATTAACAGGAATGTTCTGAGGTTAGGTGACTTAGTTTATAATACTAGAGTTTTGGTTAACCACACGGTGGGAATCAGTGTTGTCCTGGTTGACGTGTAGTGGCCAGGAGAGATGGATCTGACTCGGCTAGTAAGGGACGAATTGTTCTACGAGATCTCTATAAGGGGCATGACCCCGGCCAGCTCGGTGGCGGAGATGAGATGTCAATTGTCGGACTTAGTAGACCGAGAAGAGGACGAAGGGGAAGAACTAATCAACAGGGAACTGGTGGCTGGTTTTACTACGGAGGGCCCTCATTTATTAGTTAAGCTTGAAAGATTAAAAGAAGAAACTATGGGAAATCCGAAGCCTAGTTATTCCCAAGGTAAAAAATTGTTAACGACGAATCGACACATACTCGACAGAGCGAAGCGTGCCCGACAGAATGACCCGTCTTTGGAGGAAAAAAGAGCAAAGCCCCTGGAAGAAGGTTCTCAATCACATGCACACCTCCTGTCCTTACTAAAGAAACCAAAAAGAGAGAAGGAGTCGGGCCTAGGGGAACTAGAGGGACAGGAAAGTATGGGGGGACCAGACACAGTAGGCCCGGAAGCGAAAACCACAAGGAAAGAGGAGATGGTGACCAACAAGCAAGGAACTAGTTTAAGGACGGAGGGAATGACCCGCAGGGCATCTCGTTCGGTAGCCGGACAACTTGACCAATCCCATCGCGATGAACCAGCATTGGAGAGTTTAGCACACATAACCTTGATGATATTCAAAATGGTGTCGACTCGACTCAAAACACAGAGGGCGAAACCCGTAAATGGAAAGTTATAAAAATCAAATGAATGGCTAGGAAAACTGTAAAATTCATGGAAATGTCTGAGGCAGAAGGAGTGTTGTGGAATGTAACGAACACAGATAACGAAGCTCTCATGTTAGTATAAAGTTTTATTTTAGCACCACATCTTATATTATTATTATTGCGTCTTACTACCCAATCGGGTTATATACACCTAAGCTAATGTGTAATGGTAGAGTGATTGTGAGATTAAATGGAGGACCTATAGTTTAACGTGGGATCCAAACCTCAGTGAAGGTGTGGTATTCCACACACACTTCTTAATAGCTGTTCAGGTTATACACACTCAAGTTCTTGAATTTTTTGTTTTATACATCTTAGTAACTGTCACAGTAGTTAATCGTAGATGAAAGTGTCTTCATCCTCAATCACTACTTTGCAAAGTAAATTTGAGGAAGCTCCAAGAGCTTCATGCCTAAAGTTTCCAGCTGCGGTTTCAAACTTTTGTTTTTTTACTTTTCCGATTTTTTAAAATGGATTTCGACTTCCTATATTAGCATATCAGCAACCCCTCCAATACCCTCCAAAACCAAATCTGCCATCTTTTTGATGACTACATGATTGTCCAAGCCACTAACCGTGGCAACTAGCTTGGACCAAGTGCACTTGTACAAGAATACTTGGTCCAAGTTGTGATCCAAGTATATTTTGAACCGTGTCAACCTGGCTTTACAAAAGTATGCCACCTATACCTATCTCGAACTAGTTCTATCCAGTCAGTGAACCTCATTACAGCCTATATCTTCCAGGTACATTTTAATAATATTAAATACTGAAATAAGGATAGAAGGGTAAGGCCTACACACTTACCAGAAAATTAAAGAACTCTTAAGTTCACAATTAAAACACAATAAAACACATAATTATGTAATTTTAAGGGCACATCAGTCCCCTTCTCCAGCAGAAGAGTAAAACACAATGAAGTGATGTGTTACCTGGACCTAGGTCTGTAGGGCCGAGACGGTCTTCTGACCGGGGATCTTCTATTAGTGTTGTTATTGTTGTTGTTGTTTGTTCTGTTAGCATAGTGCCGTGGTGGGGGAGTTCGAGACCTCGACCTTGATTTCGACTTGGAACGTGGTTTGGAGTTTGATCTGCTTCGACTGCGCGATTTACTGAAAATGAACACCACCTTGGTCAATGATAGGTTCTAATTTGAATCACAAAAAATTCACATTCACTAATAAATGCCTGTGCTTTTATGTATTAACTACTTTTAGTCACCAACAAACATTAAAAAATATCATCGCTCCTATAAAATAACCACAGTCAAGCATGTTTTAATCCAATGATTTGCTTTTAACATTTAAGGAATACAATAAAAATGTACAGTAGTTAAGAGACATTGAAATATCAGAATGTTTAAAGTTCAATATAACATTTTTTAATGTATTATACATAAATAAAATAAAACAAATGGATTGACAGACTTTTGTATGTGAATAATGATTCTCTATTTTAACTCAATACCTGGTGCACAGCTAACATAATTATCTGTGTAGGCCCAGCAGCATTTATCTACTCATATATCATTACCCAACAAATATTTTTGATACAATAGGACCTCGCTAATTCGTCACCTGTGGGACTGGGAGTATGGTTGGAACGTAAAACAGGTTGGATTATCAGAAGAAAACTAAATATTGACAGTACAGTATTAAATACAAACATAAATAACATAGTCTAAAATTCAATAAAACTTATACAGGAATACATTTTTTAGTGAAAAAAAAATCAATAATATTATTTTGTTTGGCAGGTGACAGTCTAGACTTAGCTGCAATGTTCCTCCATTTCTTGATTCAACAGATATCCATAGGTGTAGAGCTTTCGTTCTGTTCGATGTACTGAAGAGCAACAACAAAAGCTTTCTTGGCTTGCTTGCGTATGTGATACACGGGTAAGCAATACGTCATCCTCATCATCATCCTCAGGGCCTTCATTTACAGTTTCTTCATAGACTTGCAAAACCGTGGAAACAATTTCATCGTCATTTAGGTCTTCATCTGTTTCACAATCTTCATCATATTTAGTAAGCCACCCATCAACGTCATTTGCTTGGATATCATGTAATTTTTTTTAAGTCGTTGACAATTTCCGGCGTGTCAGTGTCTTGCACATTCCCAGTTTGTTCACTCTCAATTATCACTTCCAGTCAAAGTTTAGGCCAAGATTTTTGTAGTTTGTCAGGTTTCATTTCATTCCATGACTAGTGAGTAGATTGCATCTTTGATTCTTACGAATTTCATGGCTTCAAAAAGGCTACAGCCCTCTCCTGTTTTTTTCTAAAATTGAGCTGATGTATTTTCGGTGATAGCGCCTTCTAAGCCACTCAATCACGCCTTGATACATCGGTTATATAAGAGAAGTTACATTGGGTGGAAGAAATGCAACTCTTATTTCTTCTTTTACCAATTCTTCTTCAGAGGGGTGCGATGGAGTGTTATCGAACAAAAACAGAGAGCAAACAGGAAGTTTTTGGGTCTTCAAGTTTTTTCAACAGCAGGCACAAATTCATCAAAAAACCATGATTTAAAAAGATTACAACAGTCCATCCAAACTGATTTTTGGTTGCAGTAATAAACTGATAGCGATGGTAAATTAATGTTCTTGAATGCCCTTGGCTTTTTGGACTCGTCAATGATAAAAAATGGAAGCTTGTGTGTATTGTTAGCAATGCTGCAAGTAGCAATGGTTAGCCTGTCTATGGCAACTTTTGAACCCATCACAGTCTCATTTGATGCAGCAAGTGTTTTTGTCGGTAACATTTTATAGTTTAGGACAGTTTCATCTATGTTATAGACTTGATCAGGTGCAAATTCCTTTTCTACAATTTTATTTTTAATTCCAAAGAAAACTCTTTTGATACCTCATCATCATCTGTTAGATATTGTGCAATATCAGGTGAAAAACTAACGCCATGACGGGTTTTCCACCCATCTAATCAACCTTCACTAGCTGTGAGCTCACCTTCAACTTACAATTTTTTTGTGCAGAATTAATGCCATTTTTTTGATAACAGGCCCAGATAGCAAGGTTCTTTTCCTGGTAAAACCATATACATAATGAGTTGTCAAGCAGTTCCAGTTTTGGCTTTAGTGTTTTCTCTCCATCTACCATCACTGTAAAAGATTCAATATCTTTTCTATTTTCCCTCCAGTCCTTTACTATAGTACCTCCCACATTGAGTTCCTTAGCAAATTTTTGGTGTGATTATCCATCCATTGTCCAGTCTCTGTATCCACACACGAGTAATTACCATGCACTAGACAATAAATGCCGGCTCACTGAGGCAGCATAACAACTGACTAGTAAACGATGGCCAACCAGTCATCAACAAGTCAGTGCATGCATGTTCTTGAGCTGCAGTCAGACCAACCGGAGCGTCGGACTAGCCAAGGTTGGACTAGAGGTGTTCTACTGTACTCATTTATTACACTATTCATGGTCATAGTATAACATTAAACATGTTATGTCTATCAGCTTCAATCTGAAGTTTTCGAACTGGCTAAAAAACAGTCGTTAATTGAAAGATGGCATTACAATAGTTTGTTGCAAAAAGCATTGATTTGCGCTCACACAATGGGAATGGGTTAGTGAGAAATAACGATATATAAACTATAGCCTACTCATTTTTTATCAGTAGCAGGCAACATTGATTTTTAACTGAAAATATATTATCAAGTAAACTATTATTATTTTTAGGGCTCTGCAAATACTCAGATTTCGAGTTGAGCTTGTCATTCAAGATCGAGATCAAGCTCAAAAGTTCTGTAGGCTCGTCATTTCCGAGCTTCCACTTGATGTAGGCAATTTAATATGGAAAATATCGGCATTTTCAATGTAAATCATTTGGTTACTTGACAAATTATTCAAATTAATATCAATTCTCACATTAATAACGTAATAGAGCTTTAAAACTACTGTGAACCCGTTTACTTATTCAATATTGTTCCATTTTGAATTATCAAGTTGTTTACTTGTATTGCCAGGACAGTGCAATGAAAAAAAGCTAATTAGATTACTAAATAAATGATTATTTTTACTATTTTTACCTGGTCCCTTTCTAAAATAATAATCAAGAATATACTTTATTGAATAATTTCAAACTTAAAATATTTAAAACTTGTATTAATACATTTAGCTACAAAACTAGTACTAGTTTAGTTACTATTTATAAAAATGAGTGTCATTTATATTTCAATAACATGATTTTTAGTATATTATTTAAATCCCAAATTTTAAAGATGCAATATTTATATTTAAAATAAACATATTTATACTCTTTTTAACATTTTATAATTATAAATATACGCGAAACTCGGGAGCTTTTAGAAATACTTAACTAGAATGAAAAAACCCAAGCTTGCAGACCCCTAAATAATCTCTTAAGATTTTTATTACATATCGAGAAAACATATTGCCCTCCATTGGTAAAAAAAGAAGTAAAATAAGTGTATGATCTGCATTTTATGACAGTAATATTGTGACCAAAAGCAATTATTTAAACTTTTATTATACTTTTCTGCCACATAAGTTCGAGTAGATCTATTTTTACGATTTTTAGCCAAAAAATGTATTAATTCACCAACTTGATTAATTTCACAACCTTTGAATTGTCTCTTGTTTTACAATAGTGCCACGTGTGGCTTTTTCTGCCATAACTATTTTTTTTCCATGTACCCCCAAATGCTCCGGAGCGTACCACGGAACTACCGAACTAGAAGAATTTTATTGACCTTTAAAATGTGCGCAGCATATTTCGCTTCAGTAAAATAATCAATAACACTTACCTTCTGTATCTTTTCTTAGGAGGAGATTTACTTTTTGATTTTGTCCTAACTATGGGCGAAGGTGACTTGGAGCGTTCTCGTATGCCGGTATCTATGTCTTCTTCCTTCTTTCTGCGGGCAGCATTCTTTGCACGGTAGTATTCATAAAGACCTAGCTTCTCCCAGCCCTCGCTGTCAAGAATCCGTCTACAGTGAGATAATTAAGACAAGTATAAATACTAGAGAGCACCAATATTGATACCATGATAGAGCAACAGTAATAAACTTGGTATCAATATCAGTTAGTAGGGGTGTGTGAAGCTTCAAAACTTTGACTTGGACTCAACAAAAACAAAATATTAGTTTTAGCTTGGCAACAAAAAAATTCTAGTTTTGACAATGACTAATCAAAATTTTCAAGTTACTTTCCACTAATGCCATTTTAAGTATTATACACATTACAAAATAATAATTTTATTTATCAGGCTACAATGAAATATTACAAACAATTGTGCAATAAAAAATATATATGATATTAGTTCATAAAGTTATATAAACCGACATAATATAATAATTTTTTCAAAGCATAAAATGGTTAACTAGTATTCAAACTTCGCTTTGGCTTCGGGAATATTTCATATATTTGATTCAAATTGAAATAGACTTCGCACACTCCTATTGGCTAAAACTTAAAATATTAATAGAATAAATTTATTAGAAAATTTTCAATTTGTCTAAAAACTACTAAAGAAGGATTAGTAATGTAAAAAATGAAAAAATGTAATCCAAGGATAAATGAAGCATCATTATATTAAAGAAAGGATAGAATAACAACAACTATGTACCCAACAACAGTGATGACTACTACAATAATATAATGGTTAATGCCTGTGATTTGTGACTAAATATGATATTAGTGTGTATTCTGAATTTTACTATGTGAATTCAAATTGAAATTATTATTAATAATAATTTAGGGTAAGTTACTTACACTTTCTGAACCTATTGAAAAGATACAATTTTTTCGCTATGTCAGGAAGTGAACCACAAATACTTAGTTTAGAAAGCAGATGTGCTAGCAATTAAGCTAAGAATTTAGATACAAATTAAGACCTATTTGGCAAGAGACCTGCACAATTAGAAGGTAGACAGAGTAACATTAAAAATAAGATTAAATTAGTTTTGTATACTGTTAACATTATTATGATTTATAAAGTTAGGTGAATGGAAAAAGAGGACTAGATTGGACCATGGTGAAAAGTAGGAAGGACCGCAATTCTATGGGCTATTGTCCTGAATTAGTTAGATCTTTTAACTGCAGTAAATTTTTCCTTAATTGTCACTTATTTTTACAATTATAAACGTTATTTTAAGACTAAACTATTTAACTATTAAAAATATAGTTATAAATATAACTGAAAAAATTAATAAATAACTCCATAAATACTAATTTGAACATCACAACACACAGAAAACTACCCAAAAATGCATTTCATTGTAACTAGTTGCATGATCGACAATGAATATATATCAGTTAGACAAGAAATGTATACAAGAACACAGTACATACTTTACAATAGTTCCAAAATAAAGCCAATAGATGGTGTTAGCAGTAAAGAAAGTAAGAGAGCTGTACGTTTATAAACATATTTAGCACTTGTGAATGAAATTCGATAATGTCTATAAATGTTAATAGTGGGCAGTGCAAAACACAGTGAAAGTTTATAAATGGCTATAACAGTGAAAGGGTTAAAGATGGCGAAAGATTAAAGAGAAAATAAACAATAATCTAACACAAATACCATAAATTGACAATTTTACCAGCCACAGGGGGGCTTAATCAGGAGATAAGAACTAGATAAAGGCTATTTATTTAGTCTAGTTTTTTAATGAAACTGAGATTTTCATGGTTTTTGTGTTTCTTTTGATAAAAGAATATTTCAAAATGTAAAAATTATGTGCTAGTGTGTGATAAAAAATAGCAATGAGAAGAGTAAAAATAAATTAAAATAAAGTTTATTTGTTTCTATCAAGGTCTAATTAAGGTTTTATTTTACATTTCCATGCCATTAGGTAATTATTATTATTATTATGTTTTTTAGCATGGCGTCTTACTACTCTTTTGGGTTCCAAGCTATTAATTTTACTAAAACATAAGACAGTTGTTTAAAACAAACAAATGAGAAATGAGCTTAAACGAATATTATTTTTCAAGTAAAAATTCTGCTAAAATAATTTATTAACACAACTAATCTAAACAAAAATTTATGAAAATATGACCATAAATCACAGCATCAAGAAATCTGACAGACCCGTTTTATTATTGTTTCAGTAAACTGACTAATCATTTTTTTATATTGATTAATGTTTCCAGCCTGTGGCCTGTTTTTTTTAGTCAACCCATATATTTTCCACTACCGGCTTGCTAGGCCTGTCGTAGCTTCATATGCCTTATAATTTAACTTACAACTAGGAGAGGCACTGAATGAGCTAAGGTGTCCAATATATCAGCAATAAATCAAAAGCGCCTATCCTTTGTTCTTAAACTCATGAAGATCTGTTTTATCAAAATGTATAATAATAGTAATATAGTAGTAGTAATTATAATTAATTAATAATTTAAAGAAGGGTTGTGCGGGATCCCGAACCTTGGTAAAAATACAAGTAGTTTATTCAATTTAAATGAGTCTTATCTTTTATTAAATAAATGAATATCTGAAACTTCAGTCCCTTTTATTACTACATTACAATACAACTAAGTACATTAAATAACATAACCACTCTAGATATAATTATGGAGGGACATATTTGTCCCAGAATGGATTTATGGCAGAAAAACGTAATTTTAGCACAAAATAACGATGATTAAAGTGGCATTTAAATATTAAATTATGCACGAAATACACCTTCCCCACACTTATTAGGATGAAGGCAGGTCTATTACATAAATATTATTATTTGGCATACATTTTCTTTTGTATCCTAGATAATAAAAGTTGGGAAAACTAATATTGTTGTAATTCAAAATCACTTTTTGTGCGAGGTTTAGTAACTAAAATGTACTCTCTCAGTTGAGAAATGCTATTGTTATTCTTATGTACAGTAGCCCCATGGCTTCTTTGGTGCTGACTGACAGCTCACAGCTGACTTCTGACAGTCAACATCTAGGTATATACCTAAATTTTGACTGTGGGAAGTGACAGTTGCTAAACACATGTTTTTGCAGACCATATGGTTCGGCGCAGGGATACATAATTTGGTTTGGTAACTTTTCAAAGCCGTCAGCTGTTAGCTGTCAGTCAGCACCAAAGAAGCCATGAGTTTTTTTATTTAGAGCTCTTTTAGTACATCTTAAACCCTATTTTTAGAATTTATTCATACCCATATAAAAAATGCTTAATCAAAAACCCACAATTATAATATATGCATAAGGCCAAGGATTTTAATTTACATTACATCAAAAACCTCACTCAACCCTTGTTAGGCCAAATATTTTTAGTTTTTATGAAAACTTGCAATTTAAAAATGAACAAATAATAAAATTTTAAGTGTGCCTATTTATTCCATAGATGTTTTTTTTACAAAATAACAAAATTTAAATTTATTGTTCATACCTATAATTGCAACTGAATCAGAGTTTTTATCCCATTGCCTGAAAATTCAAACATATTTTTGACATTTACCACTTGATTTTAACATAAATGAAATTACCAACATAAAAAAATGTTGTAATGTATGGGAAAGACTGAGTTTAGACAAGAATTATAGATATAAAAATTAAATATAAGCTTGAAGTGAAAAATAACACCCCCCCTCCCCCTCCCGTTTCTTGAAGGAAGTCAAAATGTCATTCCCACATGAGGATATTTTAAAGTTTTATTTGTTTAGTATGGTGAATTTTGTGTGATAAGCATGACCACCAAAGGGTAAACCAAAGTTTAAATTATTAAAATTGAAAATACATTTTAAAGATTCAAATCTTTAGAAGCAAGAATCATTTTTCAAAGTTATGTCGAAGCTAATAAATATTTGATTTGATTTAGTTTTTTTCAAAGGCTTGCAACCACCTAATTTATACAAAAATAATTACCTACTAACCTTGCAAGAAAAATAAAGACAGTTAAATTAATTTCATCCTCCAACATGTATCTAGCTACAACACTTTATTTTTTTGTATCTTCTGATGATAAATGAATATTCTAGGGATGAGCAAGATTCAAAAATATCTAAAATTTTTGAGAAAAAAATCTTGATCTTGTTTCAAAAGTTAAAAAATGAATCTCGAAAATTCGAAATAAAGTAATGGCCCTAAAAAAAACTAGAAACTTATCATTTCCAATAATACCGCAGTAACACAAAAATAAGCCACATTTCCTTCCCAAAAACCACCTTTATTAAGAAATGTTTTGGTTATAAATATTGTTTTTCAATATCAAACTTTGACAAAAATAAGCTTTTACACTACAAAATTAAATAATAACTGGTGTTCATTGTAGCTACCTCTAACCATTTTATTAATTACATTTAAAATGTGTTTGAGTTATATCTCGAGTGTTTGAATGAACTATATATAAGACAATTTAAAGCAAGCGCCAGCTCAAATGGCAAAAAGAAACTCTATAAACTATATATTTACTTTAATAAACATAATTTGCATTTTTGTAGTTTTAAAGGACATTTTCTCGTCTCATTCTCGTGTCTCCATACCTTTTTAGATGCCTGTCTCAGATTGAAAAAATTGTTCGCGCACATCCCTAGAATATTCCCTGCAGTTAAAAGTATTTATAGCTGTGTGAAGAAGATTGTTGAAGAAAAGAGTGAAAGGTGAAGAAATGAAGAGAGAGGTTTTTTTTGTTGCTATCAAAGACTAGCTTAACCATCCTTCAGATTGGCCTCTTCCCTTATCATTTACATTACATTTCAGTGATATTACAACATTTTAATATATTTCTAATCTGAAAATTTTATTATTATAAACTTAAACTCACTGTGTTCGAAGGTGCACATTGAATTTTGGATTTAGACAATCTCTATTAAATGTTATACAATAACCCTGTGTCATTTGAAGAGAGAGGAGCAAGGATGCGTGATGCCTTGTTGAGATATTATTTATTTACCTGTCTCTGGGCCTGTCGTGACAGGGAGGAGCATAGAACGCCTCCACAGCGGCCAACAACCGCTCGCTAGGGGGTGCTGGTGGGGGTAGTCGGATGCTGTCTGGATCCAGGGACCTGTATTCACTATCTTCCAGCTGAACACAATCATTAATACAATCAGAGAAATAATTCTGAACACATTATATAGCCCTGTACTAGGGGTGTCTGAAGCTTTGACTTGGCTTTTAAACACATATCTGTTGTGACTTATCTTTGTGAAATATTGCCAACTAAAATACTCAATTTATATTCAATTATTTACATTCTAAACTGTTATACGTAATATAAGTTAATATTACTATGTAAAAATCTAAATTGAATTGTAATTTGTAATAAAAGCTATATCATTTTAAGATGGAATATGTTAATTTTGTTTGGAATAGAGCATTTTTAAAATTATATTTAATATTGTAACAAGATTAGTGTTTAACAGCGGGACTGGCGAGCTCTTCTTGTTTACCCTGGCTGCACTCCTTGTTCTGTCTCCCTCCTTGTTTAGCAGGTAGGCAGTGACCTTTTCACTTGACTAGGGGATTAGAGGGGGAAGGGGGGAGGAGGGGGGAGACAAGTCTGGGTCCTTTTAATTCTAGACCCTTAGCTGGCACCACCCCTGCTCAGTTCTTGGTTCTAAACCAGTGAGACTGGGAGTGGACCAGCGAGTCCAGTGTTCGTGTGGCGCATGCCAGTGTGGTGTGTTTGGCGCTGGGACCTGTGGTGGGGTGCCGTGAGTGTCCTTAACATTGAAAGTAAATTGTACCGTGAACGAACATTTTAAGAAACTGATATTTGGATATTTAACTAGTTATTCAGTATTTTTGTTAACATGCTGTTTACTTGATTTGATGTAATTCTATTTTATGTGTTTTCATTTGTTTATTAATTTACAGGAAATTACTAGTACTACTTATCTCAGTGAACTGTTTAGTTATAATTTATTCAGCGTTACTATATTTAAATATTATGTCCTTATTGGTATATTAATTTACATAATTACTTTGACTACCTGATTTGTCGAATTGTTTAGCTGTATATTTAATTCTGTGAATGTTTTTTGAGTGGTGTTTTAGTAAACAAAACCTTGGGTGATGTGAGAGTATTTTAATTCATATTTAACCTGCAAAATACCCCAATATCCTCAAAAGAACTCATGGTTTGCACGGTGACGTGTAACCAGCCCTATTGACCCTCCCAGGTCACGCGCGCCCAGCATTACAATATCTATATTTAAATGGTTATGCAAAGATTAGTACTTATTATCGGATTTTTTTATAAATTTCAAACTTTATTCAGCTTCA
Organism: Timema californicum; assembly: GCA_902141385.1. Taxonomy (NCBI): domain Eukaryota; kingdom Metazoa; phylum Arthropoda; class Insecta; order Phasmatodea; family Timematidae; genus Timema; species Timema californicum. The sequence goes on from CABFOW010002930.1 coordinate 24,487, forward strand.
AAAATATTTCATCTTATTCAATTTGACTTTGCTTAAATTGAAAAAGTGGACTTCACACACACTTCCCTATTCCATGTATNCAACCGCTCGCTAGGGGGCGCTGGTGGGGGTAGTCGGATGCTGTCTGGATCCAAGGACCTGTATTCACTATCTTCCAGCTGGACACAATCATTAATACAATCAGAGAAATAATTCTGAACACATTATATAGCCCTTTACTAGGGGTGTCTGAAGCTTTGACTTGGCTTCCAAACACATATCTGTTGTGACTTATCTTTGTAAAATATTGCCAGCTAAAATACTCGATTTATATTCAATTATTTACATTCTAAACTGGTATACGTAATATTAGTTAATATTACTATGGAAAAATCTAAATTAAATTGTAATTTGTAATATAAACTATATCATTTTAAGATGGAATATTTTAATCTTGTTTGGAATAGAGCATTTTTAAAATTATATTTAATATTGTAACAAGATTAGTGTTTAACAGCGGGACCGGCGCGCTCTTGTTGTTTACACTGGCTGCGCGCCTTGTTCTCTCTGTCTCCCTCCTTGTTTAGCAGGTAGGCAGCGACCTTTTAACTTGACTAGGGGATTAGAGGGGGCAGGGGAGAGGAGGGGAGACACGTCTGGGTCCTTTTAATTCTAGACCCTTAGCTGGCACCACCCCTATATATACATGCTGATCGATAGTAGCCAGGTGTGCTCAGTTCTTGGTTATAAACCAGTGAGACTGGGCGTGGACCAGCGAGTCCAGTGTTCGTGTGACGTGTGCTAGTGTGGTGTGTATGGCGCTGCTACCTGTGGTGGGGTGCCGTGAGTGTCTTTAACATTGAAAGTAAATTGTACCGTGAACGAACATTTTAAGAAATTGACATTTGGATATTTAACTAGTTATCCAGTATTTTTGTTAACAAGCTGTTTACTTGATTTGATGTAATTTTCTATTTTATGTGTTTTCATTTGTTTATTAATTTACAGGCAATTACTAGTACTACTTAGCTCAGTGAATTGTTTAGTTATAATTTATTCAGCGTTACTATATTCAAATATTATGTCCTTATTGGTATATTAATTTACATAATTACTTTGACTACCTGATTTGTTGAATTGTTTAGCTGTATATTTAATTCTGTGAATGTTTTTTGAGTGGTGTATTAATAAACAAAAATCTTGGGTGATGTGAGAGTATTTTAATTCATATTTAACCTGCAAAATACCCCAATATCCTCAAAAGAACTCATGGTTCGCACGGTGACGTGTAACCAGCCCCATTGAGCCTCCCAGGTCACGCGCACCCAACATTACAATATCTATATTTAAATGGTTATGCAAAGATTAGTACTTAATATCTGACTTTTTTTTATTTCGAACTTTATTCAGCTTCGAAAATATTTCATCTTATTCGATTTGACTTTGCTTCAAAGTGAAAAAGTGGACTTCACACACACTTCCCTATTCCATGTATGGACAATGTTTACATACTGAACCCAGTCCAATTCAACTGATGTGTGACAACCAACTGTTGTGGTATTAGGAAAATAAGTAAGGGTGTAGTTTTGAAATAAACATAAGCTTCAACTTTGCTCCGTAAAAATTACGGCAATTATGAAGCTAGGCCAGTAAAAATATTGCCAGCTAAAATAAATACTTATGGTCAATTATTGCCTTTCTGACCTGTTGTAAATAAACTGTTAATTGTGATAGCAACTTTATTTATCAAAATAATGAAATAGTACATAAAATTTGGCAATAAAACATTTTCATAGTAATTTTAGTGCATAAAGTTATACAAACAAACACAATATATTTTTTTCAAACACAGAACAAAAAATATTTAACCTTTGATTCGGCTATTAGAATATTTAATATATTTGATTCAAGTTCACTTTGAATTGAAAGATTGGACTTAGCAGACCCCTAAAAATAAGTACACAACACAGAAACTTGTGAGAACTAACGATTTCCAAACTAGACACATTTTTACTTAGCAGAAAATACATTGTTATTCAACTGAAATTCCAGAAAAAAAAAGTACTAATCACACTATTAAAATTTTCTCCTTAATATTCCTATTACAAATCAAAGTTTCCAAAATAAAAAACAATCCCTCCATCAAAGACCAATGGTAAAGAAGAAGTAAAATGTGTGTTTGACGAGTCTTTTATGAGTCATATTGTGATCAAAGGCAAATATTTAAAATTCAATTATTAGATATTTTGCCATAATTTTGCTATACATATATCACTTAATCCGACACCTTATCTCAAGTCTTAGCGTGTGTCTACTGAACTAAGGGTCTTGAGTTTGATTCCCGACATGGCAAAAAAAAAAAATTCTTGGGGAAAATATGGGTTTACCCTTTCACAGTGATAAATTAACAGCTGGGGTCTGGCTGTTGCATCTGTCCTAGTCTTAAATTAAATAATAAGAGACATGAAGCTGCGACAGGTGGTGGAAAATATATGGCTTGAATGAAAACTGACCCAGGCTACAGGCTAGAAACAGTGATGGATATAAAAAAATATATTTAATTTTGAGATTTTTTTTACAATTTTGATCATAAAAATTGCTCTCAATTACTGGTTTTTAATACCAAAATCCAATAATTTTACTAACCATAAAAAGTATATGAGAGGCCTAATTGCTTGATTAATGATTATCTAATAAAAACTTCCAAGATTAATAAAAATAAACCAATTAGTGAAAAGTTAGTGAAGAAAGCCATATAGAGAAAGAGGCTAAATATAGGTTTAATCAATGCACAAATGTGGCATCATTTTCCTGTCTTCCAGCTTCTATAGTAGAACAAGGTGCACACACACATTGAGACATAAATAAAAGTTATAATTTAAGGTTTTTATGTGTGACTTTTTCCACTATAGCAGGGAGATGTCACTTTAGAGTATTATATTATACACATGCCTTTTTATATATCGCTACTCAGTTTCCACTGAGTAGTTTATTTTTTCTTATTTTCATCAACTTTTGTGTATTATAATATCACTGATTAGTTTGTGATAGCTGCCATCAATATTTCACTACAAGTGTCTCTATTGAATCAAGTATGAGATTAAAAATCGAATAGAGAGCTGAATCTGTACACCTCTAATTTTTATTGTTTATATCGAAATGACTGAATGGTAAAACCTGAAACAATTGAAACTCAAAATTTTTGTACATACCTTAATAAGAGGCACCATAAGTCCAGCAGGGAGTTCGAAGTAAGGGACACTGGGCATAAGTTCATCCGAAACTACCTCAGGAATAATCTGGGGAGGAGCAGGGAACCCCGAGAGGGGGTTTGCTCAGGTCAGGCAGTTCTACACATAACAGAGTTATTTATGTCTACAATGAAGAGCCAGTATTGGGATAAAATGATTTTTGCAAGGAGTTAATCAACAAATTATCATCTAAAAATAGTTTCAAAAGTTAAAGTGCTCTTCTTTGTGGATGCATTTGTTAATATTCTTTTTAGCATCGCATCCTTATAAAATGGACTACTCAACATTTTAAATGTAAATTATGGTCACTTTTGTGATCTAAATGTGAATGAACAATAACAACTTTCCAATAATCAAAAATAAATTCCCTCAGGATAAAAAAGTATTTCATACAACCAAAGATCATTGGTAAAGATGTGTTTCAACCAGCAGAATAAGAAACCATATTTAGGATAAATAAATAACATATCTTTAACCTTCTATCTTCAGTTTACTTGGAATTTATAAATTTTAGCCTACATTTTTCTACCACACTACTTAAGTCTCTTGATTATTTTTTTTAACCCGTTTTAAACAAACATTAATATTTTAACAACATTTTATACTGAAATCGAACATTTTATTTGACTAACTCCAACCATTTTACTTAGAATAAATCAGTCTCTCTAGCATACATTCTGGAGATATTCTTAATGAGATAATGAATGTCATCAAGAAAATGACTGGAATACAAAGTCGAGGAACCGATTTAAAACTTAACTTATTTTTTAAAAAAATTTAATAGATACACTTCGGGCAGTAAATCTTTGAGAAACTTAAAAAAAGGGTCCAAATTTTTTAATGCCCTTTGAAAGCACTATACATTCTCTATCTCTAGCCACTGCATACCACAGAACTTCAATGGAAAATTTGCACACCCTGTCAACTGGGTAGACAATGCTCGACGAGCTGGAGTTAGTAAACAGGTAGTACATGTGAAGCAATAAACTACTTATATCCCAATCAACAGATACCACTCCTGTTTTCAAGGAACCATGAACATGAAGCCCACATGTTCCCAGATTTAGCAAACTACATACTTCATTGTCTGTGACAGATTTGATGTGATTCCTGAAGAAGTGTTATAAACTTTAAATTGACATTTGAGGCATCCATTGACACTTGTATCAACTTAGAGAGTGGAAGAGGAGAAATACCATACAGGAAAGGCTTTAGTAATTCTTTAACGGTGCTCCTATCGAAAAACACACTGTTTAAGTAACGACTGACGAATTTATGATTTTCCTTGTCCCAGAATCTGATTGCAACGTCCATTTGTACTCTTTGAATAACTTTATTCAACGCTTCATCAAAACAAATTACAAAGTTGTTACATGATTTTAGGCGGTCCAGTAAATTACTAGACTCTGCCTTAAACTATGAGTGAAGAGTGAAGAATGACCATGGGCACGGGACGAATCCTAAATAGCTCAGTGGTAAGAGCATTGGCGTACTAAGCCAAAGGTCCCGGGTTCGATTCCCGTGTCCAGGTGTCATTTTTCAATTTTTCAGAATATATCTAAATAATAATAGTTGTGTTATTGTTGTTTAAAGTTTAAAATTACACTGCACTGTCCACGAGACTCGTAGTCTCTGCTCTAGCCCCACATAGCAAGAAGTAACTTAATGTCTCTGTTAGGTTATTTAATTTTAAGCCAACGACAAGTAGAATCATTGTTATCATGGAGAAAGTTCCCTATAAGGCCCATATTGGCCTGTAGTTTGTGTATCTCACTCCCAAGCCAGTATGACCTTGTCTCAGTCAACGGCTCAGCCTAGCGAGAAAGTTAACGCTTGGTTAATCAAGGCCTAGTGTTTAAACCTTAACTAGGTAATTAGGAATAGTATATTTGGTATTAATATTTTAGTACACTTGTTGGGATGTGCAACTTGTGGTATGCCTCAGCCCTTCTGGCATTGCCCGTGTATAAACTTAGTGCTCGTTTCCAACCCCACTCAGGTAAGGTTGGAGAGCTTTTCTGAGCTTCACTCATCTGTAGTAATGTACTGTATTGTTGCTTATAGACTCAGTTTTAATAATTCTAGCTGTTCTGATTTGTAACAAGCCAACTGTTTCGTGTCTGGGTCTTGAAGCCAGTGACCGCTCTCCCTAGCTACTGACCTTAAGTCTGATGTCTGAGACTAGTGACTGTATTAATCTTTCTTTATAGAAAGAATCTCTAAACCTAGTTTAGGAAAGGAGTGTTTTTTAATACTTCTGACCCTGGTTGGTGGTCTAAGCAATGTAATGCTTGATTGACTCGTTTAGCCCGAGTCTCATTTGGAGTAGCCCTTCGACTGTAATTGTTATTTGATTTATTTGATCCTAGCCAATTAACTACAGCCTGGAATATGTATAAACATTTGCTTGTATTTGTTGTTAAGATTGTTGATAGTTAAACTTAATGTTGACTTGCATACGCTCTTATTCTTTGACACTCTATGACCCATTCATTCTCTTGTTTTTTAACCTTTATATGACACTTCTGCTGATGAATGGAAACGTTGTGTAAGGGGCCCCCTAAATATCCTACAATATTATTGCTGCCCTTTAGTTTTTACTGACATATTAATCACTAAGATTTGTTCTAAAATAGTGGCTTTATTTACAGATTATAATAAAAACACATTAAAAAATAGAAAATAACTTACCTAAATGAATGTATTTAATGGGACCTCTGCTATTGAACACTTCCCACTAATTTGTTTATTATTGTTTCAATTGTATTACTTAATGCTATTTGCGTCATTTAAACACCAAAAATCTTTTATCTAGGGCTGGGCCGATAAGCCCTTTTGCAAATTTCTTTGTTGTCAATATTGCTGGTAACCAATGCTGATTTAGTTTTTTTTAATGATCATTATATTAATTCTCAGTTAAATAACTAAACAACTAGAGATGGGCCACTCGAATCTTCGAATCCTCAAATCCACCGAATCCTGACATATTCAAGATTCAAGGATTCGGTGTTTTACTGGATTCTATGATCGAATATTTCACCTCATAAACAAAGCATTATATCTTGAATTCAAAAATTACTTAGTTAGGCCTACTTGAAAAGCACAACTTGATCCGAAATATTTATTTTGTCAGAGAAAAGAGATAAACATTAATAAAATATTTTTTAAGAAATAAAAATAATTGTTAGGTGTGGAAAATCTTACGTGCCTAGTACCCTACCCTCTCACCTCTATGGGAAACTTGGACTCAACCATTTCGGCACATGCTCACTTCTAAAACTTTCACCTCACGAACAATCTTGTAAATATTTTAATGACCACATTAAAACTCTTAAAAAACTGAAAATCAAAACTAGAATTACAAATAAACTCGAAATAAATAAAACAAATTACGGCTTTTTTTTTTAACAGAAATAAGAACACATTACGAATGATACACACAATATTAAGTCATCCGCCATGACATATATTATGTTTACTAGCCCGAGTGATGATTAAAATAAAGATACTGTTACTTCTTACTAGCCAAATGGTTTTAATTATCTGCTAATCCATTATTTGTTTTTAAATTGATTTTAACTTTAGAGTTTTTTTTAAAACATGTTATTGAAGTAATTGTAGAAATATTCAAACGTAGTCTTGCCTTATAACATGGGAATTAACATATTGTAGTTGAAAATATGTTCGTGTTTTAAAGAGAATGTATTCTCAGAAATCGATATATCGCAAGAATTGAATATATTTGTTTTCTATGCGAAAATAGATAATGGATATATAAGATAATTAAACAACTTAGGTATTATTGAGTTAACTATTTCCAAAGTATGTTTAATTGTTAAACATTTTATAATCTTTATTAAAACTATTCGTTTGTAATTTTATTTTTGCTATCTTAATACAATAAAATATCCTTAGATGATGATTAAAGTTGATCAAAGGATAACTAGGCCTAATCTGTTTATTTCACATGTTTTTTTTAATAAACTTAACTCATTCTAACAACACTTTTAAAAATAACTAAAAGACACTCAAATTTGGATTGATTTTATTTTCAAACCTTAATATGATCACCCGCCTCGGTGGCGTAGTTGGCTAACGCACTAGTCGTGTTGAGCTCGACTGCTGGGGATGGGGAGATCGAGGTTCAAATCTCGGTCAGGTGAACTGGGGTGGTTTTTCCTAAAAATGATTTTCCATTCTCCCTCCATGCAAATACGGGTTCACTTCCTCTAATTCAACCTTCCCAATTCCTAATCCATTAACGTAATTAGTACTTAAAGCATATAACCCGAATGGGTAGTAAGACGCGGTGCTAAATAATAAAAAATTATAAAAATTAATGAATCTATATTGTTTAATTTGGTTGGATTTTAACCTGTATTTTGCGAGGGGTGGTTGGGGTTGATTAAAATTGAAAGGATGATTGAAATAAATCTTAATTCACAGTTTAGGCCTATATTGTGTAATATCGATCTATTTGTAAATCATTAAAATTTATAATGATTTGCTAGGATTCGGATTCAAAAATAAAATGTAGATTTGGATTCAAGAAATAATGGATTCGACCCATCTCTATAAACAACTATTGACAACAGTGGTAAATTTCTATTTCAACATTACGCTTGAACACCCTCTAAAAATGACCTCAAGAAGCGCTCAGTAATCAGCATGCAGCCAATGTCATGCACCATTATGATGTATTTTAATTTTTATAACTCCACAACAAATAAACTCATATTGGCCCACCTAATATTTTTTTTACATTGTTTAACTTTGTTACTTGCAGAAATATTTATATCTAATATATTTATCAAGTATTCATAATTTGAAATGAGCCATAAGAGAAATAAATTATAATGGTTTATTTTGTTTGGAATGTTGGTTTAGCTGTTTACTCTACAATAAAATATCCAATGCAGAATTTAAAAAATTGCGTTTATATACAGGATACTGTATTAAAATAATTTTGTTTGAACTATGAAATATATTTTCATGACTTGAGAATTTAAAATATATCTATAGATTTTGAATCATCGGTGTAAAATGCCTGCATGGTAAAAAAACACCGACCATCATTAGTCGATTATGCCAATATTGACCGATAAATCGGCATCGGCCCAACCCTACTTGTTGTGTATTGAGTGTTATTGCATTTGTACGCGCATTTTTTTACTGTTATTTTCTGTTGCCATGGGCCTGTAGTCCTTTGTTTTGTTTATCTAAAATGAGGCGATCGAACGGGGTCCTCTTTTCTGTGTAGGATAGAATAAAATAATAATTGTGTCTGAGTTGTTTAGTTCAGTGGTCCTCCCAGTTGTTATAAGTAAGGATTCCTCAGCCGTCAATCCCAAATACTACTTTTATCCATTTCAAAATAATACTTTTTAATCGTTTCACAAAATCTATGAAATTTATTTTCTCAAGTGAAAAGATATTTAAAAAAGTTATATTGGTTACAATGTTTAGGAAGACTATCAAAATTAAAGTTGATAATGCTAACAATAGTTGAATTTGATAAATAAATAATGAATATTTAATGCCGATTATTTTAAAATCATTCAAATGAAAATTATTAACTACTAATATGATGCAGCTCGAGCTGGTCGATTCATTTGTTCACCACTCCCTTGCCAAAACGCTGAGGAAAATCGACCTTATGAAGTGAATGTTTACTCGGCTACTTCAATATAAAATAGGTGTTCTCCCTAAGTTCATTTTCAAAATACAATTCCCCTTGATAAGCGAAAATCAACCTGGTGTCGACCGTGACCATTTTGATAAGCTGCAAAGGAATGGCATGTTTATAATGAGTGAGGGGAGGGGTGGTGGTCTGGGGGGCGTTAGAGCTGACCGAAGAGAATAGTAGCACAAAGCAAAATTACAACTAGTAAGCACTGTCTAGCCACTAGCGTTGTTTCGATTATTATCGTTTATCCCTTCCTCCACTCCCAAAATCATTCAAATGATTTGTTTGATTATTTTTAAACAAATCAATTGATTATCGATTATGCCCATCACTATCCGCAACCAGTTTGAGGAGCTAACCGTGTTGAATACTAGAGTTTATTGAGCTGTCTAGCGCATAGTTTCGGTTATTGTGATACCAGTTGATACAAAGGGTATCGGGAATCGAGTATCAATATCGGTATCGGCCCACCACTAGACAAAACAATTATCCTTTCTGAATGTAAGTCAAATTTTCCTCTCATTGAAAAATCCACATCAAGGTCACCAAATATCTGTGAAACAAGTTTTGATGACTAACCTGGAGGGTAGCTGGGGGTAACAGGAATGTATCCAGGTGGGGGTTGACTGAAGTTAATATCTGGAGGTGGTGGCAGCCCTGGGGAGTTGTGGTGCGCCACATGTGGGGGAATACCTAAAACAAAGCACATGTTCACAAATGAGTCAAATTGAAGTCTCAAAAGAAATTACATCAGAGAGGAGTGGAGCTTAGTACTAGACAGTAAAACCACACTAGCACTTAGTAAGCAAATAAAACTACACTGGCACTTAAACAAGCCCTAATTCTTATGATTAAATCATTTACAACAATCATGATTATTAAAAAATAAAATGTAAAATTAGGACTTAAAAATGCTTATTTATATTATTTTTTGCAAGCCTATTTTAGAAAGACATTTTGTCTTAGGAAATTTTCTGGAAGGAAATAGGACAGAAAAAATTTAAAAATAATTTTCCAATTTCATTTATTTTTATAAGATTAATAGTTTTAATACAAATTTACCTTCTAATTTATTCCAATAAAATCAATTAAGAAACATGATAAAATTATAAGCTTATGGCAATTTGATTAACGTGACCTTGGCGGTCTTGGGATAAAGTGCTCCCCTCTATACCCAAGGTTCATGGGTTCAAACCCAGCTGGGATCAACGGATTTGTCTTAAATGATAAAAATCCATACCATAACTTCCTTCGGAGGGGAAGTAAAGACACCAGTCATATGTCGACTGTGGCATGCAAAAGAACCCTGAGAGTTATGTGAAAATACCATTCACAGCAAATATAGTAGGCGCTCTCTCTCTCTCTCTCTCTCTCTCTCAGCAATTCTTGTCTGCTTATTAGAGATAGGCCACTCGAATCTTCGAATCCACCAAGCCCTGACAAGTATTAAAGATTCGATGAGTCGGTGTTTTACTGGATTCAATGTTTGAATCTTTCACCCCATAAACAAAGCATAATTATTTTGCATTATAAAATTAAGCCTACTTGAAAAGCATAACTTAATCAGTAATCATTAGTTTGTCAGACAAAAGAGATAAGAATAATTTTTTTCTTTTTAAATTATAATTGTTAGGTGTAGAAAAACGTGCCTAATACCCTAACCTCGCACCTCTATAGGAAACTTGGACTCAAGCGTTGTAGCGCATGCTCAATTCTGAAACTTTCACCTCACGAACTATCTTGTAAATATTTTAATGAAACCCTAGAATTACAAATAAGCTCAAAATAAGTAAAACAAATTAAGATTTTTTTTAAAAGAAATAAGAACACATTACACACAATACAAAGTCAGCCGCCATGATATATATGTTTACTCGCCAGAGTGATGATTAAATAAACACGACTGTTGATTCTTACCACCCGACTGGTTTCAATCATCTGCAACTATGCAAATAACCCCAATTTATCTCATCCGATCCTTAAGATATATATTTTGTTGGGTTTCATGAAAAATAAATACTGTCAACAGTTAGACACCAATAAAACTGTTTATTTATGCATACCGGCCTATGTATTGTATATCTATTGTTTGTCTAAAATCGATTCAGGTAATCTGATCACTTAGTAAGTGCTATCTAGTTTTAAGAGTCAAAGACTTGCTAATTCATAATTTGTTTTTAAATTGATAATAACTAAAAGTTTATTATTTAAAAAAATATGTTATTGAAGTAATTGTAAGAATATTTAAACATAGTCCTGCCTAATAACATGGAAATGAACATATTGCAAGAGTTAAAAATATGTTCGTGTTTTAAATAGAATGTATTCTCTGAAATCGATACACCGCTAGAATCGAATACAGTATATTTCTTGTTTTCTATGCAATGATAGATAATAGATATAAAAGAAAATAATAATAGTACATACTTAGGCATGTTGTTAGTTTCTTTTTTAAATCTGTTTGTATATTTTTATTTTCTTATTAAAATAAATTATAATCCTTCAATTATGATTAAAGTTGATCAAAGGATGACTAGCCATAATCTGTTTATTTCACATGTTTTTTTTAGAAACTTAACTCATTCCATCAACACTTTTACAAATAACTTAAAGATACTCAAATGTTGATTGATTTGTAAACAATAATATGAGTCCAGATTGTTTAATTTGGCTGGATTTTAACCAGTATTTTGTGAGCGGTAGTTGGGGTTGATTATGATTGAAATAAATCTTAATTTATAGTTTAGGCCTATATTATGCAATGTAGGTCTATTTGTATGTAATCATTAAAATTTCTAACAGTTTGCTAGGATTCGGATTCAATATTCGAGATTCAAAAATAAAATGTAGATTCGGATTCGAGAAATAGTGGGTTTGACCCATCTCTAGTGATGATATAACCAGTTGGTTCAGAAAGTGCAAGTTAAATATCTCAAATGAATAATAATAATAAAAGAATATTAAAAATGAATAAAATAATAGTTACATAGCAAACTTGCAAGGGTAGGAACCTTTGGCCTGATGTTTGTTGTGGCTGGGTTCGGTGTTTGAATGTGATGCTTGGAGCATTGTTGATAAGATTTTGTTTGAGAGGTGATGAGGCTAGGTAGGATAGACCTGAATTTATCTAGTGGCTTTCATAATACTGGGTGATGGGAGGTATGTCGTTGGAAGGTTGTTTTGTTTCTTGAGAGGGCTTTGTTTATATGACTGTTGGCTATGTATTTAAGGTATTCTCGAGTTGTGAAAACCTTGATAAGTTGTTGGCATTGCTTGTTAAGGTTTTCTACCTCAGAACATACATATTTGGCTCTGGTAATTAGGCTATAGGCTAGAGAGTGTTTAACATGTAGAGGATGAGGCACTGCTAATGGTTGGTGGCTTTGGATAATGGTTGGTGGCTTTGGTGTGGACTGTGGTGTTTATGTTTCCCTCATGAAGGTTTGGTTCTAGAGCAAATATAGTGTGGTGTTGTGAAATGTTTCAGGTGAATCTGAGGATGGTATGGTTATTCAACCTGTCCAGAAACAGTAGTAAATCAAGTTTTAGAATCTGTCCAAATCATAAAGATGTCGTCAATAACTCTCATTCTGCAGAGCGGTTACATGAGTTCGAATATCAAAAAGTTGGTCTCTAGTTTGCCCACTAAGAGGTTAATGTAGGATGGGGCTATATGTGTATCCATTGCCGTCCCTTGAATTTGAAGGGGGTCAGTGCAGGAAGCAGAAATTGTTCTTTTCAAGTCTGAGGCAAGCGGATTCTACTAGGAAGGCGATGGATAGATTAGGATTGGGTGGTTGGTATATCTATGCTAGTGTGCTGTTTGTGTACGGCGCCAAGTTAATTTTAGTTCGAGCTATCGTGATGTCATCTCCAGATGACGCTTTGGTAATGTTGCACAGCGTAACTTGGAGGGTCGGCAGTTCGAGCTCCATCCCTTGTAATAAGAGAGTTGAGTGGATTAGACTGAATAGCGGAGAGCCTGCCTCGGTCGCTAGTTTACGGAGACGACCTGTTGGTGGACATGCGGGAGGGATAACAATTGAATGTTTTGTACAACATGACAATAATAAATAATCATGAAAGCAATGAAGCAGTAATTGTGTCTTTCTAGTATAATCCCGGCATCTGGTTAGTGTGGAAATACATCGCCGGGCAGAGGCAGTTCCTTGAGAAATATATTGTTCTTGGGACCTTGAGGTCCAGAGGTTGGGCACAATAGTGACATAAAAAAACAGTGCCTAGATATTTGGCACTTTTTAAATTCCACTCACCATATAGTTTCATTACGTTCAGTCTTTCAACATTTTTGGGATCTACTTCTTGCTAATGACTTTGCCAAAATGTCTGCCAAATGACCATCACTACACACATATTGCACTGCCACAATGTTTTCTTAATTGACCTATCTGTTGAAATGAAGTTACACGTCAAAATGCTTTGTTCTGGTGTGTACATTTGGGTTATTGATTAGTCTGAATGTGCTTGGGTTGTTGATGCACAATAATGAGGGCCTCACACATTGCTCCCCCATGTTCTTGATTAGCTGACGGATCCAATACGCTTCACGTGCTCTTTCACCCCTTGCAGCACTCTCTCCTTAAGAGGCTGATAGTGTTATTATATTTTGTCTCTGACTATGCCAAGCTATTGGTCCACCTCCCATGATCAAGATGAAACCAATCGTTGACTGATATATTTCTATGCCAGCAAAATCTGCATCTGTATGGCCAGTCAAGAGTCATAAACGATTCCCATATCTGGTGTTCCTTTCAGATATCTCGAGATTTGCATCCTTGCTACCACATGTTGAGGGTTTAAGTTTTCCAATAACCAAATAACAACTCCCACTGAATATGCAATGTCATATTCTAGACATCATTGCTGCATTTAAGAATGATCCTCCCATTCCACATCATGGAAAATACATGACTCTTTTATCCTCTGTCTTCATGAGCCTAACATTTACATTGGCTGGTGTGCTTATTGTAAAAGATTCTGTCACGTTGAGCTATGTCAGTGTCTTCTTGATGCACACCTTCTGCCCAATCCCAATTTTCTTTGCAGCAAGATCACAATATATATCTTTAGGCCCACGTAATATCGGCAATTTCCTGCCATCGACTCAGAGTTTTTCTTTTTGTACTCTAGCAACTCCTGAATTATTTCAGTGTTTTTTGACAATTCTAGGCCATCATCTACACAAAGCATTACAAAGAAAAAACAGTAAAATTTGTGATGCCACAAATGTGAGTCTTGAATGTTGCTATTTATAATGTATAATATAAAAACACTTATATACTATCATTATGGTTATTCAAATCGAATTCATAATGTGTCTGAATTTTAATTTCTTTTAAACATATAGCTACTATAATAATTGAGTACATTTATGAACATTTTATAATAGAAATAAACAAATAAATCAAAATTAAACAGAGAAAAGTATAAGTGTAAAAAAAACCCATCACATTCTTATTTTATATATAGCTAATACACACGTGTATACATATAATACTATTAAAGGTTATATTCTGGTTTTAAAAGACAAAGACAGTGTTTGTGATATAAGTATAGCCCTTTTTTGGGTCAATACATTAGTTTCCAAATAATCACATTTAAAACAATAGTTTGAGGTCTCTAAGCAGCGGCTTGTACTCACCGGGTGGAATGAGATCATTATTCTGGTGTGGGGGTGGAGCCTGGGGCAGAGCAGGTTGTTGCGGAGGCTGTGACGCTGCCAGCATGTGACCAGTCGGCTCCAAGGGCGCTAACATACATTACATATAGCACTCATAGGTATACATGTACAAAATTGACAGTTTATTTAAGTATTAAACCTCAAGGGTGAATTGAAAAAGTATTGTTTGGCTATTTTTCTACATGACCACTACATTTTTTGAAGTATCTTCATGAAATTCCAAGGAAACTCGAAAAGGGTGTGCAAAGTACACTTTTTAGATTTGAAGCGACCTAAATAGAATAAATGGAATATTCTTGAAGTGGAATCGAGGTTTGAATGATTCTTTTTACATGTTTAATGTGAGTAAAAATATCAAATTGTGATTAATTATATAACTTTATGCACTCAAATTACTTTGAAAGGGTTTCATTGAACAATATTTTTTTTTCTAAGCCGATAGAATAAAATTGTTATAACATTCAATCCATTTACATCAGATTATTTTATCATTATCATCATCAACCAATGTTTACAGCCTGTGGCTCGGCCAGTTTAGTCTAATGCCACACCATTCAATTCATTTACATCAGATTTTATCATCATAATCAACTGTTTCCAGCCTGTGGTTGGGCCAGTTTAGTAAAATGCCTCCATCTCCCTCTATTCTTCCTCCTGCGTTCTCTTCCACTCTCCTCCTCTCACTTTCACACTTGCTGTTATCTGCTCCTCCCATCTCTTTCCTGGTCTCCCTTGCACTCTCATCCCTTAATACTTCACATCCATTAATCTTCTTGGAATCCTCTACCTTAATATCTCATCCTAGCTTCCTCTACTATCTCATGTACACCCTGTACTAGCATGCTCCTCAAAAACTTCATTCCAATGACCCCCAATTATTTTATATGAATATTAATTTGTTATGCATATAATAAATCAGGATAGCAATAAATGAATATAAATTGAGTATTTTAGCTGGCAATATTTTTATTGGAGAAGCTTTATAACTGTCAAAGGAGGCTATTTTTTTTTTAACTTACGTTAAAGTTTAGAAGCTTTGCACATCCCTAAAACTCAATGAGTCAGTATTTTATACAGCTCAGTGATCAACAATGTGTATGATTTGCTAAATTATGGAGAATTTTCTGCTAGTTGGATATCAAAAATGAAGACGGATTGTAGCATATGGGTGCACATTCTGACAGGAGTCGAATCCTGGGTATGCCTCTAAATACCTGAACTAAAACAGCAAAATATGGTTTGTAAATATACAAACTAACCATACACTAAAAGCTTTAAGTTTTAAAGTAAACACTTAAGATTAGGCACACCTTTTTTTGGGATCACTAAGGTCCTACTCTTGTCAATTTTCTTCCCCACGGTCGCACAAAAAACACAGCTATATATGCATACTATATTCTTGCCTAAGTGCTGGAATTTGGCAAGTGTAATGGAAGCTATTATTTTAAACAACACTTGATCATTCATATTAGGCCCCAAAGTACAGAAAATCAAAATCTTTGGATGGAAAACATTTGCAACATCCTCCCTACAGCCCGATCTAGTCCCCAGTGAGTTACATTTGTTCCTATCTGGTACACAATTCAACACAAAAAGCAATCTGAAAAGTATGGTGCATCGATACCTACATTGCCATTCAATAGAATTCTATGCAGATGTTATGAATAAACTAATAAAACACTGGTAAAAGAGAATAGTGGCCAAATAACAATTTAACAATATTCAAAGTATACAAATTAGATCAATTCTGTATTTTGGTAAATACCAAAGAGGTTCAAATCCCAAATCCTTTATGATCCAATTAATATAATGAAAAGACAAAAACCGTCAAAATTTTAAACTGCTACTGCTGGACATAAGGTAATGACTGCCTCATAAAGATGTGTCATCACTGCCTGAATCTTTGATTTAGGTTTTGTTTCATATGAACATCTTATATATAATTCTTAAAGGAAACCCTTATCACCATGATAATGGAGTATCAAGCTATGTGCAACTGTTTATGGAATTTGTTTGGAGGGTTCTTGAAATGAAATAGAACACACTTTCTATACATATGAAATGTTTGATGAAAGTAGCTATTAAAATTCCACCATTCGGTTTTAACCAGTAGTAAACAATTTGTAATCAGTGTCAAGGCGACTAAATGTTTACTAGCTCGAGTATAAAATGAAACTCTTGGCTGGGCAGACAGAGCCCCCTCTCAACATTCACGATGTCCACTCACCTGAGGACGCAGCCACTACGGCTATCGCTGCTTGTTGCTGTTCCAAGGTCTGTTTCTGCTGCTCGATTGTCTGTGGGCATCACAACCATAACAGTTAATGTCCCAACAGTAAGCAGAGATCATGGCAGTTTTAACTTCAACTTTCATCTCTAAGTTAGCAATATACTCAGTGTTAATATAAAGAGACACAAGATAAATTGGCCATTAAAACAGGGTTCAGAAATAGCACTAAGCCCTAGATATCAAAATTCAACAAAGAAGATCATTTATGTTAAAAAGGTATATAGAGGGTAAGTAAAAATGTAATAATTAATTACTCAATATACTTTATTATTGGGTACTGTCCTTCATGCTTAGCCTTTCTGTAGCTAGAAGAGTATGAAATGAGCCTATCCACTAATAGCGTAAAAATATGTTTTTTGCACGTCTTACTTCCTACCTATTCAGGCTAGCCACATTTATCTGTCATAATCAGAAGATAAAGGTCAAGTTTAGAGAAAATGTCCTCACATTTGTGAGGAGGAAGAGTGGTAAACTACTTATAAGAATACCCTCAGTACAACTGGTCACGATTTGAACTCCAACCACAACTCCGTCATCAGCAAAACAGGCTAAATGATGAGCTTGAAGGCGGGTAAATAACAGGAACATAACCCAGTGACAAAAACAATCACCCAGCTGGTAAGAGTTAGGCTGCGTCTTCATAAACAAAGTTGATCCTCCTTCATAAGTTTTTCAAAGTTTTTAGTTAACACTTCATGTGTGTGTAATATCTGTCATAGTTTGTAACTATTCACTTTCCTTTTCATAAATAATGTAACTGTGCAATCTACACATTGAAATCAATGAAGAGGCTTTAAAGATATCGTGTAGTCGCAAATCACAAAAGGATAAATTTTTAAATTTGTATATATTCATTATTAAAACCACACTCCTTGTAAACTCTAAATCATCAAACATATTTTCTAAGTCTCAATATTTCTTTAGACCACTAAAAACAAATAAAAGTAACACTCCCAACTGTATTATTATTATTATTATTTAGCACCGCGTCTTACTACCCGTTCGGTTTATACGCTTCCCCACTGTAAATTTGTGCGCATCTTAAGATGGCTGAGTTTAAAAACACCTAAACTTTACTCTGAAAATAAATACTACACATATAATTCAGGTAACTAGGCTTAACCAATAGAATACAACTATAAATAAGATATTAGTTTTCCTAAAGATTAAATATGATCTAACTTATAGGAAGCATACTGTATCTAATACATTTTGTTAAAGTTCTCAAATCTTTCAATCTCTCACAGGAATCATGTGATTTGATAATTTGAGTGATTAATTTGATTAAATAAATATTTCTGAATCACATATATAGTCAAATATTCTGTTATATTGCTTTCATACTAATTATGGATGGGTCCTCGAATCCTTAGGGCGATTCAAAACTTGAATCATTAAAAAAAAAGTATTCAAATTTCTAAGTGAAAATTGATTTATAGCTTTAATATTGCTTAATGGGGTGTTTTAGATCAAAGTTGAACTTAACAACCAGGCCCCAGATCAGTATTCCTACAATTAACTGAATGTATGAATGTTAAGATCAGATTATAAGAATGAATGTTTCCTCATAAGTTCAAAGTTATTCAAAAATTCAGATTCAGGTTTGAGGATAAAATGGAGATTTGGTTTCGTAAAATAGTGGATTCGACCCATCTCTAATACAAATACATTACAATTAAAAAAATAGTTTGTTTATCCAGTGGTGCATTCCTACAGACCTCAAACAATTTAGATCTTGCTTGGTAAAATTATAAATGTATCAGAGGTTTTCATGAGCAATTAAGAGTTTGTGCTCATCACCCAACTATTGGCAATTTCATATTATGGCAGTTATAATCTAGTGGGGAAAAAAACGTTGAATTTATTTAACTGTATTACAAAGTACAGCTAGTTATACATATTAACTAGTGTTAATGAATGACCTTAGTAATATTAATAGCACACTCAATTTTCTTGGCAATGAAAATAAGACAGAATATATACACAAAAATATATTGATTAACTATATAATATATGGGTAAATAAATGGTAGACATAATGATTAAATGATTTTAGATGAGTAAAAGTGAGCCAGATAACTTCAAACAATATTATTATTGAGGCACCGAAATCGCAATGTGTGGTAATTTGTAAGTTTTGACAATATGTTATAGCACACAAATTAATAAACACAACTTTATAATATGTGAATATAAAAAAAACACTTTCCTCTCTAAAATTTGAGGCCAACAGCAGGTTTCCTCTCAGCCGATAGATGACCGGCTGACACTATAAAGGTTAATATTCATCACATGTTATGACAAACCATAATGACACCATCGTTTGATAACTTAAAAAACTTTTCTTAAGATGTTCTTTAAATTATATTATAAACTAAATCGCCTTATTTAAATCTTACCTTACCAAAAGGAGCAGAGTTAGGAATGGGACAGGTTGGTGGTAGGAGTGAGTTCAAGTAGTTTATAGTTGTGATATAAGTTGTAACCAACTGAAAACAAGATACGTGCCACATGATTGATTATATTATCAAGATAAATAGGTAGCAGTTTTTATAAATTACATGAGCTGACAGTAAACCATCAATTATACCGTTTGCAGAAATTCAAGAAACCCAACCACCCTCTACTCTATAGGTATACCAATCACTCACCCAGGGGGTTGTGAAGGTGAAATTGTGGCATCGGTAAAAATGTACAGACTCGGAATCTAGCTTCAAAATAAAAAATATCACTATATTTTATACATTTTTTGATTATTATTCAGGACTAATATGGATTTACACATTTATTTAATTTAAATATACATTCAAAATGTCAAAGCTTCCCATGAAGTCATCTGTAATGGAGTATCTTAGTGCAGTAAATTTTCTATTGCTTATTTAATAAAACTTTTAGACATTTAATAAGGAGTCATAATTGGTGTTGAGTCTAACAGTAGAAAAATATATGAGTGGGAGTCAAAGACATGGCGTACTGACTACAACCCTGGTGACACTACTCATGTTTGTATTAACGTGTAAGAATACAGCTGGCTCGGCAGAGTATAACATGTATAACAGTGTTTCTCCTCCTGATTATGGTTTATTCAAGTTGCCAACACAAAGAAATGTTTAGTCAGTCTAGTATATAATAATGAACCAATGGTACATCATAAACAAAATAACTAGGCAAGCTAGTTTCTTATCAGATTTCAAAACATATAAGCGTATATATATTTAATTAATATTATATTTCTGGTTATGAACTTGAAAAGAGCAATGAAGATAATAAAATCAATTATTTTTTCCCTTTTAAAGTGAAATACAATTTTTATAAAATAATGTATAAAAGATGAAAAAGTTCCCCTTTTTTAAACAGCACTTTTTACTATAAGTTTGGATTATAAGACGATATACTAATAATTACTCGTGTCTGACCGAAGGTCATTTTTTTGGCCGAAGTCAAACTTTGTTTTCTTTTACGCCGAAACCAAATAAATCGCATATCTTGTGAAAAATCCCAATTCTTTAGTTTAATGCAATTTCTGTTGAATCTTAAATTTAAGATTGTGTGTTTATTTAAATAAGAGGTCACAGTTTTTAATGTTGATAAAATAAAGTAGGGCTGGGCCGATGCCGATTATTAATCCGATCATCGGCCGATTATTGCATAACCGGCGATTCCGATGATCGGTGTTTGAAAGTATAACAGTGTTTCTCCTCCTGATTATGGTTTATTCAAGTTGCCAACACAAAGAAATGTTTAGTCAGTCTAGTATATAATACGAATCAGTGGTACATCATAAACAAAATAACTAGGCAAGCTAGTTTCTCATCAGATTTCAAAACATATAAGCGTATATATATATAGTTAATATTCGGATATAAAATGTGTTTTTACGAACTTATGTATTCTTTAATTATCTTTATTCTTTCCAGATTTTTTTTTAGCAAAAACCTGCTCTCCAGTTACATTTTCAACGAAAAGTTCCTATGTAAAACCAAAGTCAAAGTTTCAAATGCATGCCATATACCCAAAGAAGTCTACAGGCCTCAATAATGGAACCCTCCATAAACCCAAATATGAACACCACCATGACACCAAGACCACAAGCCTGGAAAAGCCAGTCTCAGCACCTGAATCCAATAACTACCTGGACATTAAAGACAGTAAAATCTTCTTATCTATTAACAGCTACCTCACTAAGATTAACTTTACTTGAACATCCAAATGTGAAAGTTATATAACTTCAAGACAATTTTTGAGACAGATATATTTGTCAGTCACGATTCTTTACAATGACACATAGGCACCATTGCATACTTTCTATAATTCTCTACGTAATCAAAGATAAATATCATGCTTCAAAACTATTCTATCCTACAACAATCCCAACAACAAATATACCTTATATGTTGACCATTTATTCAAATGACTCCTCCATGGTTAATGTCTCATATCCTCGAGAGTGAGTTGTTAGCCCCAAAATCCACATTACTCAAACCATAAAGCCCTTGATTTATATTTCTGGTTATGAACTTGAAAAAAGCAATGTAGATGATAAAATCAATTATTTTTTTCCCTTTTAAATTGAAATACAATTTTTATAAAATAATGTATAATAAAAAAAAGTCCCTACTTTTTTAAACAGCACTTTTTACTATAAGTTTGGATATATGACAATATACTACTAATTACTAGTGTCCGACCAAAGGTCATTTTTTTGGCCGAAGCCGAAGAAATCGCATATCTTATGAAAAATCCCAATTTTTTAGTTTAATGCAATTTCTGTTGCATTTTAAATTTAAGATCGTGTTTATTTAAATAAGAGGTCACAGTTTTAATGTTGATAAAATAAAGTAGAATACATTTCTGAAATTCTGATACAAAATGATATAAAGACAAAAATATCAATCACTTCTTCCTTTTAAAATTTGACATATTAAGCACTAAACATGAACCATATGTACTGACTAGTCTACCGACCGGGCACTTAAATCCAACGTGCAATGACTTGTCAGTTGTTGCTTGTCACGTGACCGCTCCCGTGCCATACCCACGAGCGTATAATAGGTAAGGTAAGTTATCTTTAACGTGTGATGGATACGGCACTGCAGGTACAGCGGCGCCACACCCCCCTGGGCATTGTGGCCCAAGGCAGTTTCTAGGTCAATCCCCAAAAAACTCCAACCCCCTCACCCCAAGGGTGGGATGATCTGGATCAGGCCTAACACCCAGGGAGGTGAGAATTAACTCCTCCACATCCAGTCACTCAGTGGTTGGACTGACACAGGGGGACTATGTGTCTTCCACCTATCCAGGGTGGTAATAGGAGCTATTTACTTCCTCTGGCAGAAGCGACCTTACGATCTCCACTCACTCCAGTGTATAAGGGAATGGGATTATGCCCATTGCGCCTGAGAAAGTAATCTCACTCCCCTTGTGTGTACGAGTGGAGTCCCCATGTTCCAGCTCATGCACTACTGACTGTCCGGGTTAGCACCGGAGCTATAAAACGGCTCACCGCACGAATGGCGAGGCCCAGGCCCACAGACCCATAATCCTAAGAGTCCCGGCCCAAACTCTACCGCTCCGCCAACGCCATCACTCGTCGGCTTTTAAACTCACTGCCCCACAGAGTTCATCGACCCATTGCTGGGCTGCTGCCACGAGACAAGCTCGCGACATGGGCTTGGGAGACCAGCCCTGTGTACTACTTTGAAAGTAGTCTAAAGGAGCCATGCCAGTCCGCAGGGTCACCTCGAGCACCTGTAGGTAACCGATGCAAGCATCAGTCTCTCTGGTATGAGGGATAAGGTAAGTTAAATGATCTTTCGGCTTTAGCGAAACCTTCGATCTAATTTTGGCTGAAGCCAATTATTTTGCCGAAGGTGTAATTTATGGCTGAATCTAAAAACGAATGTTCGGCTGGACACTACTAATTACGTTAAGGATGAAGAAGACCGACTTTAAAGAAAGTCCACCCACATTTGCATGGAGGTATTATGTAATATTGTTTGGAAGAATAGTATAGAAATTTAAAACATATTTCTTTGTGACCAATAACGATAACATTTTACTACATTATTTGGGAAAGAAAATTTGGATTCATTAACATTCCATGACTTACCCTTTATTTTTTTCACCGAATATTTAAGAAGCTTTTTTGCAGGAAGGGTGTGAGTGTTAGGCTTTAAATTGAAATGATATAGCTTTCCCCATCCTGTATATTTAAAATTAATACTTTTATTTGTTATCTATTAGTTCGTGTTGGCTAACAATACATTTTGTTACTGTTCCATTCTATCGGCAAAATCCCACTGAAACTCATTACAGTTGACGGAGGAAAATTGGCTGGATATTCCTTGGGTGTATGCAGCGAGCTGCCTCAGGTCCAATTTGAGGTTAAAAGTATGAAAGTTTACGGCATTTAGTGAATCGGTGCCGTGAGTATTTCAGTTCAAGGCATTGGGAACTAATTCTAGAAGGGGGGGAAGAGAAGAGTTTTCTTGGGAGGTGAACTTGATATGGTGTATGACAACATATAATCCTATCAATGTCTAGCATTATAAATATGGTGTATAACACCATATAAACTTAAATGAGATTTCCCAAAAATGACCTATTTTAGTGCTAGTCAAAAAATTGTAGCTAACAGCATTCAAGTTCTGTGGTTACCCCATTAATGATTAGCATACGCATGACGTCTCCACAAATAAATAACAAAAACTTATTACGGAATCCTCCAAAATTATATGTCATACTAAATAAACTTAGATATCCACTTATTAAAGTTAAGGATAATTCCTAACCTTATTATTAACTTTCCTGGCCTAAATATTATTAACACTCTGCCACATTCAATAAATATGAAACATAACTCCTAAGCTAGATACATAAAGTTAAATATATGAGAATAATTATCAACGTCACGCATTCTAACAACTGAATAGTTAGGACCTAATATTATAAA
This sequence comes from Timema californicum, assembly GCA_902141385.1. NCBI lineage: Eukaryota > Metazoa > Arthropoda > Insecta > Phasmatodea > Timematidae > Timema > Timema californicum. Next base: position 48,345 of record CABFOW010002930.1, read on the forward strand.
ATAACTTCCCAATATGGATACTAAGACAACAAGCTTTGAAAACACAATTCTTAAAGTTAAATAATTGAATCAAGGTTGATAAGCACGATTTAACTAACATTAGAAAAAATTCAAAACTAACATTTAAAAAAATTCCCCACATTACTTTTGTAGTTTAAGTAAAGTCCTATTTCCCTACAACCCATGCGTAACATAAGTGAAGTTAAACTTAATGTTTAGTAAAACGAATGAAGATTCATATAAGATATAAATAACAATATATACACGTAAAACGATCAAAAGGGAATTTAGAAAAATTACAATATTTATATTTGTGCCGAAATAGAATTTCTCCTTACATTGTATAAGTATGTCCTTGAAGCCTACGCTTCGTCAATGTCCGAGCCTAATCCAAGAGTGGTCTCTATCTTGATGAACAGTCTTTTATATGGTGCAAAACTCATCGAACACTCGAGACGGAATTACACAAGGGTGGGGATCACAGAGTTCAAACACACGGAGAGGGGGGAGATGCGCTGTACTAGACGCGTTGAGAATCTTCTATCAAAGCCTCAGCGCTTCTACGCTTTTCTAGACGTCCATGTTGTTATTGAGACAGGTGGTGGTGCATAGTGGCAAAATGCAGCACTAGGATCATCGCTCTTAGATGTTTCACTGTTGTTATCGTGTGTGGACGTTCTTTTCCGCGCGCTCGTCCGGTTGGTGAAATTGGGTAAGTGCTGTTTTGATTGACTAACCCACTTTAAGATACCTTGTAGCAATAATTGCTACACTTTCCCCAATATGTCCTGCTTCAAGAGTGTCATGGAAATGCTATAAGATGTCCTTCCGTATGTTTTGGGGTGCCACGATCTTCCATGGGTCCTTCGGGTAGTCTCTATAAAGCAACGCCTTGCCTTGTCTTGGGCCTTGCATTTCTTCATGTTGAGTGTTTTATAGAATGCCTCTCAATGGGAATCTGCTGACTGGTTTCAACTCTTTCAATTAGGCTGTGGATGTGCGGATCTGAGCCTTGAGCTCTGATAATTCTTTCACACAAACAAGGGCTCTGGTGAGGTTTAGAAGTGTAGTGATTCTGGGGATTGGGAGAATGGTTATGGGAAGTCATTCTTTCCCATTCCTGTGTGTGTTGGCTTTCGTTGGCTCCTCGCCTGGGACTTGGGATGAGGCATCTGGGAGCTTGTTTTCCCTTTCCAATCTGCGTTAATCTTGAAGTCGTAATCTTGCAACATCAGGAACCATCTGGTGATATTGGATCTTTCGCCCTTCATAGTGTGTGGTCAGACCAGGTACTTAGAATTCGCACGCAGTGTGAAGAGCTTCTCCAAGTAGATATGATATCTTATATATGATGGTGAAACAATCCTGTTCGTTGCTGTGATATCTACTTTCACACCCATATAAAATAATATTGCGGCATCCCTCGAACTATTGGTATAGAACAGCGATTCTTGTTCTGCTGGCGTCAATCTGCAGTAAGAAGGGGAGATTGACGGGTCAGTATAGTGCTTGTGTGTTCTTGAAGGCTTCCTTGGTATGTTCGAAGACTTTTTGATCTGTAGTGCCCCATTTATACTTATGGTACTCTCCTATCCTAAAAGTTAGGGGACCTGTTGTTTCCATCAGCTTTGGGATAAGCTCCTGTAGCCAGGTACAGATTCCTAAGAATTGTTGGAGTTTAAGTTGTGTCTTTGAAGTTTGGGTTTCTTCTATGGTCTTAATTTGCTCTGGGTTGGGGAACTTTCCTTTGGGAGATATGGAGTGCCCTAGATAATTGAGTGTGATCTTTCCAAGCTTGCACTTTTGAATAAGAGCCGGTGAGTTGTAGATCACTAGTCTCTTGAGTAGTTTCCTCGAGTGTTATAGATGTTTCTTGTACAAGTAAGAGAAGATGATAATATCGTAAATAAAGACGAAAGACTATCCTCTGGAGTCTGGAATAATGTTTTCATGCATGTAAAATTCCAGAATAATGTTATGTTTATTTATGGAACGGAAAAAATATTTTGTTGTTGTTATATTTTAGAATAATCTCACATAAAAATATGTTGAAAGAGGTAAGTGGAGCATACCGCCAAATATGAGTACTTGAGCAATTTTTTTTTTTATTATTTGTGGCTCCGACATTTACAGAATAATTTGAAATAGCATTCCTGTTGAATATAAAATTGAATTCCAAAATAATTTTGCTTACTTTATATCTTAATTGATTAACTTCCGTCAACCTGCCAAGCCACCCCAAAAATAGCAAGTTTTATAGCAAGAATCAAAGGGTTTGAGCCAAACCCCTTTTAACTAAGCTTATGGGGTTAAAATTAGGGATTTAAAATAAGGAAGAAATATACCCGAATTTTTATGGAGCATAAGTGGGAAACCATTTGGGAGAGTCCCGTCCAAACCGCTTCCTTTCATCAGAAAACCAGACTAGATGAGACGAATAGGAAGTCTGCATGCCCAGCAATGCTGGTTAGTATTTTAAAACTGTTGATGTTATTGCTTAAACAACAGCAGGGATGATGCATTGGATGATGTTTGGATATGTTATTCTCCATGTATATGGTCGGTAATTAGACTAGCAAGGGCATGCAGTCCATGGTCTTAAGAGAAATAGTTGTCGGTAGTTTCAGAAATCCAGTCGGCAGGATATTAACTATGGATTAAATAGCCAAGTTATTGTAGTTAAGTACATATTTGAAAAAAGGTACAAGGTGGGTAGAAAACATATAAAATGGAACAAAGACAATATAGCTTTTGCAATTAAAAGAACATTGTTCACACTTTACATTGCTGCTAATAGGCAAAAAGGTAATGGCTGACTCTTCAAGAAATTGAACGTTACCACCCATTCCCCGACCAAAGTTTATTTCTATCAGAACTCACCAGAGAGGGGTGTGAAGCGTGATATGCAACTTCCTAAAAGAGGTAACTAAAAAACACAAAAGAGAGAAAGGAAATTCGGAAAGGGTCAAATTCAAGCTCTGTTCCCAGTTTTAATCCATCACTTAAAAAGTGAGCTTAGTTCCTGTTTCCCACTATCAATGGCACAAACCTGTATTTGCTGTAGAGCGTGTTGTATAAATGCCTGATGCTGTGCTTGGTAGCCCTCATATGTTTGTTTTGTGGAAGTGGTAATGGGGGTGATCGCCGCTGCATGTTGCGTAATCAAGCCAGCCTGATATTCTGACCATGAGCGAGAGGGATTCTTCAACTTAGCAACAATCGCCGTATCGAAGTAATTGTTTTTAGACTCCCATAGATTCAACAGCTATTAAAAGACAAATTAAACACAATAATTAATTTTAATTCTAATATAATATAAAAAAAATTAGTTTGGAAAGTAGTTTAACATGCATGATCATTTAAAACAAATACTTAAAATGTTATATTGGGCGTGATGTAAACAATCAAATGGATAAAATATACTGAATAAAAGATGGGAAATGAAGAAAGATTCTATAATCATGGTCTAAGTGTTTGTGATAATAATGTATCTTAATCTTTAAACACTAATAGATTCTATATCAATAATATATTATATATAGCAGCTTTAATATTCCCAAATATTTAAAACCATCTGAAAATTTAAACCATTATGTGACTGTAAAGTGTGAAGAAGCGGGAAGTGTAAAAGTGTAAGAAGAAACGATGCGAGAAGTGTCTTTGATCCTATCCAGGCCTAACCTAACTATACCTTACTTTACATTACTGTACAGTATTTCTAGTGTCTTAATATACATTTACAAGTCATTAGGCAATAATTAATTTTATTAGATATTATTTTGAGTAATTTTTGTATGAAAATATTTAAAAGATTATCAAAAAGTTTCGTCTTCAAACAAAATCATAGAAAACTAAAGAAATATTTATAAGAAGTGTGTGTGTGTGTGTGTGATTATTAACAGCAGGCATGTAATGTGTGAGGGAATTAGTAGCAAGTGTATAAGATGTAGGAATGAAGTGTTACCCATCCAATATTCAGCATAATTTAGTCCATTTCCGGTTTATTTTTAAAGAAAGAAATCTTCATACTATTTACACACAAATAAAAAATAAATAATGCTACAACGCTTTGAAAGAATAAGTTGCTTAAAAGTTATCAAGACATGAGATGATTTAAATACTGTACCTACTTTGCAGCAAACAGAAAATCTCGGGTTACCTTGTTCAGTTTCAACTGCTGTTCCTCGGTGATGCCGATGGAAGAATTACAGAACATTGGCACCACCACATTTTCCAGAGCCTTCTTAAGATCTTCAGCATTCTTTCTCGCGCTGAATGTTTAGTACAATCAAAATATTCAACAATATAGTTATTCATTAAATTCCAGTCAGTTTTTTTCTTATGAAGTAGTATCAAGATTTGCTTTTCCAATATTCAAGAGATTGATCTTCTTTTTCAATTTTTTTTTTGACGGGGGATATATGTATCATTAATACTGAAGGTGGAGAAAGATGAAGATGATCTGTTTACACCACTTACTAAAGTCAATCTTGGTGGAAGGAGACTTACCAGTGGTGAAGGACATCGTTCACTAAGTAGATAATGTGCAGCTTCTGATTGAACGGGCAACCTTGGGCAATCACTCTGCAGCGAATAAACAGATGATTCGGACATGATTAACCACAAATAAATGCAAAAAACCACTGCAATCCTTTTAATTTTTATACTTTCATTTATTGTGATTAATTGTTTGGTAAATTCTGATAACATACAATAGCAAGTGGGAAGTCAGGGTTTGAATCTTAGTTATGTGTGTTGAGGGTGGATTTTTCCAAATGGTTTTCCTCTCTTCCACCATGTGAATGTGCGTTATTTCCTCTAAATGCTACTTTCCTCGATATTAATTTCTACCCCTAATGTAGTTAAGTGTCAATAACCCAGAAAGTTGATGAGATGTGGAGTGAAGTTAAGTGTCAATAACCCGGAAAGTTGGTGAGATGAGGAGAGAAGTTAAGTCTCAATAATCCGAAAAGTTGATAAGATGTGGAGGGAAGTTAAGTCTCAATAACTCGGAAAGTTGGTGAGATGTGGAGGGAAGTTAAGTGTCAATAACTCGGAAAGTTGGTGAGATGTGGAGCGAAGTTAAGTCTCAATAATCCGAAAAGTTGATAAGATGTGGAGGGAAGTTAAGTCTCAATAACTCGGAAAGTTGGTGAGATGAGGAGAGAAGTTTAGTCTCAATAATCCGAAAAGTTGATAAGATGTGGAGGGAAGTTAAGTCTCAATAACCTGAAACGTTGGTAATATGTGGAGGGAGGTTAAGTGTCAATAACCTNAGATGTGGAGGGAAGTTAAGTCTCAATAACTCGGAAAGTTGGTGAGATGAGGAGAGAAGTTTAGTCTCAATAATCCGAAAAGTTGATAAGATGTGGAGGGAAGTTAAGTCTCAATAACCTGAAAAGTTGGTAATATGTGGAGGGAGGTTAAGTGTCAACCTGAAAAGTTGGTAATATGTGGAGGGAGGTTAAGTCTCAATAACCCGGAAAAATGGTAAGATAAGGAGGGAAGTTAAGTCTCAATAACCCGGAAAGTTGGTAAGATGTGGAGGGAAGTTAAGTATCAATAACCCTAGCCAGACAGTTAATAAAATGTGGAGAGGGGGGAATCCTAATAAAATATGGTTTTGCTTGATAGCGTTTCATTAATACGGGAGTTTTCAATTCTAGACATGCTTCACCATGTTCGGTGCTTGCCTCGCTCTTACAGTGATTTTCAAGATGTCATCTGCACACTGTTGTGTAAGAAAGAGAAACTCTTGGGTATTTCTCTCTCTCTTACAGACTCTTAATGATCCTTTGCTAATTTTGAATGAACATGAGATATATCAATTTATTCTTAGTTAAATGAAATAAACCTTTAAATAAGTTGATGTAGGTTAATATAGTAAAACTTCCTTCAGGCTAGTATTGAGAAAACTTACTGAAAACAGCTGAGTTACATAATATCTTTGGCTGCCATTTTACGTTAATAATTCAGTCTGTTTACAGTATTTGTGCACTCAACTTTTTAAATCCATTATATTATTTTATATATGATACTGAATAATATTTTTTACTAGTACAATGACTGCTAAGTGTAGTAGTGAATAATAGAGGACTCGTAAACCTCTTACTTTAAATACCAAACTAGAAATTATTAAACTAAGTGAACAAATTATGCCTTTGGCTGAGATAGGCCTTAAGCTAGGTTTAGCTCGCACAACCATTAGTACAAATGTGAACGCTAAGAAGAAAGTGCCGAAAGAAATTAAAAGTGCTAAATCATGCCTACTATATCACACTTATGATAGTATAAACATGTTATTAGGATTTTATAAGCATTTCAAATTTAAAAATAGAATATGTCCCACTTTACAGTGGGACCTTGGAACCTAACCCGCTGCATGAGTGGTGTCCAACTGTATGTTATTATTGTAATGGTGTCACAATTACTTCTATAATATTTTAATTAAATATACATTTATACAATTTATATTTATTAAATTAAAACTGTTGATGGTAATTTACTTACGTTTACATTAAAGAGACAGCCAAAGAACTAAATACCATTCTAGCTTATTTAATTTATTAAATTAAAACTGTTGATGGTAATTTACTTACATTTACATTAAAGAGACAGCCAAAGAACTAAATACCATTCTAGCTTATTTATAATACATATTAATCCGAGTTTAGGTTTTAGCATACAGAATTACCTCATTCGAAACAACTAATGCATAGCTTATTATAGTACCGGTATGTGCAAAATTAAAGAGGAATTTTATGAAACTAATAAGACTTGATTAATCACGTTATCAATGTAAGCAGATAGCAAGGAAATTATTATTTTTTAAAGCTGTAAACATTAGAGTCAGTACAGATAATTAACATTACAAAATATGTTGTTAAAGGTATGTGTCATTGATTGAAACAACGGAAAACTTACTTTCTTAAAAGGTGGAGGGCTATGACTTCATCAGCTTTGGGTGACGTTGACCTTTGCAGTATCCATCCTTTCCCAGAAGAAATGGAATCTTTCGTACAAGAGTCTACAATTGGTTGTAAGACACTGTCAAACTCATTAATACTAATTCCAGCCTCCTCCGAAGCTCTCTGAAGGGCATCCTCCTGAGATTTACGCAACGCATCCTCTATTTGAGTCTGTTGTTGCTGCATTAGCACCTGAACACAAACATACACATAATCACTTCAAGAAGAATTCCCACTATTTATTTAATACAAAATTCACTGTGCTTTACAGATTTCAAAAATAAATTTCCCTTTTTTCCCCTTTAGTAAAAAAACATGCATGCCAAATTTTCAGTCTCATCAATGATTCTGTGCGGTCCATGGACCTTATGGAGAACCAATATAAAATGCTGTCTAATTCATATTTTTTATAAACTTGGATATGACATTTAGAAATCAGCGATTATTTGGGAGCGTCTAGCAAAGAGGTTGGTATAGCATTTTTTTTACCCTTTACTCACCAGATCAATTGCAAAAAAGTGTTTAATTTTGCAATGTTTATCAGCCCAAAGGTGTGTGAAAAGTTGTTTTTTCTTATGAAAAGGAGCACCCCCCCTGAGATATCCTGACTTACGCCTTATTTATTATCAAATTATGAAAGTGACAAGATTTAAAGTTTAACACTAAATATCAATGCTGCAAATAAAAGGTTCCATAATTCTGGTAAAAACTAGAGGGTGCACATTACTGATAATAAAAGGTTCCATAAATCTGGTAAAAATAGATTATGCACCAAATTAAAAGCTCCCTAATTCTAGTAAAAAATAGAGGGTGCGCCAAGTTAAAGGTTCCATAATGTTGGTAAAAAATAGAGGGTGCATTATTGCTGAAAATAAAATGTTCCATAAATCCGGTAAGACCCTAATTAAAGGTTCATAATTCCGGTAGAAAAAAAACAGAGGGTGCACCATTGCTGAAAATAAAATGTTCCATAAATCCGGTAAAACCCTAATTAAAGGTTCATAATTCCGGTAGAAAAAAAACAGAGGGTGCACCATTGCTGAAAATAAAAGGTTTCATAAATTTAGTAAAAAATAAAGGGTGCACCAAATAAAAAGTTCCATAATTCTTGTAAAAAATTGAGGGTGCAGTAAGTCTTAAAATTGTTCATAAATTTAATTTTCTTATACATAAAAACTCCAGGGTGTCAGCCTGCACTTGAGCCACCACAAGTGTTGGTGAAGATAGAAGGTGTCATGTGCACAGCGCGAGCCCTCTGGTTGTTAATCTTAGTTTTCTAGACTGGAGTAACTACTTTTTCATTCAAGTAGCTCCTCATTTGTCCTCACGAAGCTGAGTTGACCCCGTTTCAGATCCATTTCTTCACAGAATATATGGAGGCACTGAGGAATGAACCCGAGACTTCTGGATCTGTACCCAAGAGCTCTGACCATTAGACCACAGAGGTGATCAAGTGACCATTTTTAATGCATCTCCCTTCGTATTTTACATTTTTTATGTGACTCTTACGATCAAACAAGTATGACAAGCTTGTACAGAATCAATAGAATAAAGAAATTATTTTTGTTATTAAATACAAGTGATAAATATAAAGTTATGTAATTGATGTTTACAAGATGATTTGACCTTGATGGAGAATTATATATATTTCAATTTTCCTCCTATGCAAAGCCTTACTTTTTAAAGCTTGCACAGTTAAACACTCCAAATTTAGAAATATTTCAGTATTTTTTTTATTTGTAAAATTCCTTGTAATTTTATTTAGAGATTTAAAAAAATGTGTGTGGATTTCCTGCGTGTTCTAGTTTCCCAGGTATGTGGTATCCTTACTTCTAAGAACAAATAAACGGTACCCTATTATAAGGATGTAAACAAGCATTTAAAAGATTAAATAAGTATATTATTTAAATTTGTAGAGTTCAAGAACAATAATTTCTTGACATACAACAAAAGTATAGCACCGTTACAAATGTTTAGTTCAGACTTTAGATGTAGGCCTAGTCTGGACTCCAACCGCTAACATTTCAAGACTTTTTACTCAGAATTACAATGCCTTCACTCTCCTTCAACACAAATAAAAGTATATTTTCTGAAAGTTAAATTTCCCTCATCCCTAACCTATTAATAATAAAACATTCAAACGAACTGTAAAAATTAGAGTTGAGATTTCTGTCAATTGCCTGTGTGTTCAACCACACTAAGATGGCTGATTATATTAACTACAACTGCATTACAAACTACAGCAAAATTACATTAATAACCAGAGATAAATGAGAAAACTTCATTTAAAACATAGGTAAAGTATTTACTTGTTGTACTGCACAGGACTATAGGTCTAATAATGTTGTCTACTTTGGCTTAGTACAGTAGCTTATAAAAGTTTGTTTTTATTTATTATGTACTCTTCTATGATCATCTTTTGTAACACAATCTCACCTTATAGTCCCACATGCGCACACATTTGCTTACTTACATCCATTACTGTTTCGAGCCTGTGGCCCAGGTCAGTTTTTTATTCAAGTCATATATTTACCACTACCGGCTGGCTAGGCCTGTCGTAGCTTCATATGCCTTATAATACAACAAGACTAGGACAGGCACAACATCCCGTCACTAATTCATCACTGTGAAAGGGCACAGCCACATTTACAAAATGAGTTTTTCGGCCATGCCGGGAATTGAACTTGGGACCCTTTGCTCAGTAGACATATACACTATCAATTGAACTAAGAAGTTGGATGGTTTACCAGAAATGTTTGCTATTTATCGAGTACAATTTATGAAAATATATGTTTATATATGGTGAGACAGATATTGGTTTATTATTTTTATATACCAATGTTAAGTTCCTATTTGAAAGGGTTTAGTACAAGAACAGGTTAAACACAACATTAAGTTTTGCAAATAATCCTATAGAGAGAAAATAGCAAGTCGTTTGGTGAATCTCTAACATGATAGAAAATAGACAAGACCAACTTGTTATTTTTTTAAAGTATTTGGAGTAAGAAGCAGTTGTGTTCATTCCCATGACTCAATTTTAGTGTAGTAGCGTCACTTGGTGAAAGACAGGTGGGAGACAGCCACGGTGATAACATTATTCAACAACACTCTCTGGCTAGATATACCTTTCTCACAATCAATTCTTTTATTTGTATTAGGTCTGTTAAAAACTAGAGAATCATTCTCTATATGTATATATTCTTTATTAGAAAAAATATATTTAATAAACAATATTTAATTGTTATTGATTTGGTTTTTTAGTGTAGATAAACTTTTTTTTTCTTCTCCTTAAAATAGTGTTTTCCACATGGCCGATTGTGGCACTAAGCACTTCAATTTCGTCTAGTAGTAAAGTACCTCATGGGTATGTTGTGTTTGTTATGTAATTGATGCATAGTTACAAAACATGACTTGTAATTCTTTTTCCAAACTGTACATAATGACACAACAAAACAATAAACTACATCCAAAGAAGTTTCAGAAGGAGATGCTAGCAAAGTGAAGTGTGACTTTTCTTACTGTATGCTGAGCGGCAAGATTCTGTTCACTCTGTCTTATCTGGTCTTGCAGCTGGCCCTGCTGCGTGGTGAGTGTGTCCAGAGTGAGGCTGGGTAATGCGAGCCATTGTGCGGCCGCGGCCAGGGTCAGCGGCGTGGAAGCAGCCGATCCCGCAGTGTTATTTAACATATGCGGTGGCATGCCTGCCGCTAACACTGCACCTACTTGAGTGTCACGGGTTGCTTTCTGCTTCAAAACTGGAAAATATGGGTGAAATACATTAATAAATACACTATAACATTAATCACACACAAGTATCGAATTAATAATAGTTAAAACATGAGTTTTTAATTAAAATGCTCTTCTAATATCTGTTGTACAAGTGACTTTTAGAGTCAGCTCTTCTTAGAGAAGGGAATCAATGGGTATTAAAAAACAACAGAAAATGCAGTTGCATTCAGCGAATCAAAATGAATGAGATCAGCATCCTAAAAATCCTATCAACATCTCACTATGACTTGGCAACAGTACGGTAATTGTAGTTAGTATTTTAATGGTTCTACCACCTTACAGTGTTCCCATGCTACAAGCATGCCCATTTGAATGAAAATGTAATAGACAACTACTATTAAATTCTAGTGTTTATAATTTTGAATATTAAAAACATTAACAAATTACAACTAATTCAGACAATGTTATACTTTACTTTCACATAAAATGCTTAACTGTGTGAATTTCTATCTATATAATTTTTTTTTAAAACTACTTTTGAGAATTTCGCTGGCCCACATACAAATTTGTAAAAACGTAAGTTCCAAAATTTTTAAGTTGTACATTTAATAATTTTAAATATATAGCATCAAATAGCTAGTATAGAACCATATTGGTGGTAATGTGAAATAAACGTCAAACTCATATGCTTGGTTCGTTAGAGACAGGAAGTTTGGGAAACTCGAGTCTCAGTCTGATGTACTGAGGGTAGTTCTCATAAATGGTTTCTCCCGTTACCTCCACACAACTTTGGGTACAGTTAATCTAAATTATAACACCCTCATCCCTTACCCACTAATGTGATTAAAATGGTTACCCAATAACATGATTAAAATGTGTATAATCCGAACTGGTAGTAGCCTAGGACATGAAAAAAAGAATCTATAGGCTAGGATGGCCCACAGCATGCTCTGGGTTTGACTAATGAGTTTCAAGCTGTTCTAAACAAATCCAGACATGGCGTCATCACAAGCACACATTCAGCCAGTGCATGTTCAGCTGTTAGTATTGTTGATCTACAGAATCCAGAGCTTTTGACAAGCTTTTAGACATGTTCTAAAACAGGCTTTTCCTGTATAAAGAGGCTTCCGCATATTTTCTAGCTACTGTCGTCTACAGTCAAAACACAAACCCCTCTCTTATTTTACACTCTCCTCTGCCATTGGTCCCCTATATTTTCCCAATGCACTTTATTTTTCTCTTATTTTAGAACTTTTCTTGAAAGACAAATTGTGCTTTTGACACAGGCCTAGCTATTGAAAAGAAAGGTCTTAGTGAATGAAAGTATAGAGTTTTGATCATATGCACTACTAAATTCTTAAAGTTTTCTGCATTATTTTTTTGTGTTTAAATCTTCCATAAAGTTATAAATTTGGTTCTAAAAATTATTTGTATTAATTATATTCACTATTAAATTTAGTGGTCTAGTTGTTGATGGTGGAAGTGTTTTGGCAGATTACTATAACTCAAGGAATGTCTGATTGTTTACTTACACAAAGTTAAACTTTATTTTTTGTAGCACCGATTGTTTGTTCTCTATGGGTGTGAAACATGGTACATTAGCTTACATGACAGAAATAAATTTAGTGTGTTCAAAAACAAGGCGCCTAGCAAAATATTTGGTCCAAAAAGAGGTAAGGATGCTGGGGAGTAGAATAGGTTATATAATCTCCATCAAAGGACATTGTTAGGAAAACCATGTCTCGTATATTACAATGGGCGGTACATGCAGCGCTAGTGGAAGATTCTAGAACCATGTTCGGGGTGGTGATGGGCAAACCCAACGGGAAGACTTAGACAGGAGGATAACATTAAAATGTGTATTTCCTATACCTACTTCCAAATATAATGCGATTAGAATGTACTTGAAAAATATAGGGTGTAATGAGGTGGACTGGATAGAAGTGACTCAAGATAGGGATAGGTGGTGTACTTTTATAAGTGTGGCAGTAATATTTCGAGTTACTAATGCCATATAGGGCAGTAAGTAAGCATCATGTTTTTGTGCCGCTTCTTACTACCCATTCTAGTTATAGGGTTATGTACTAACTACACTATTGGTTTTAAAGATTAAGGAGGTTATATTTATAGGAAGTATAAACACATTTGCACGGAGGAAGGGTGAAAAACCACCCTCAGTACACCTGACCAAGATTCAAACCTCGATCTCCCCATTATCTGCACGTCTAGTCACCAAAGTAGTGTGTTAGACGACATGGCCATCGAAACGGGTAAGCACGACGTTGATGAATATTTCATTCATATCACCAAACAAATGTCGTTGTCAAATTGATAAATGAGTCTTTAGCAGTCATCAGATATCATGCTAGTCTATTGTTACTTTCTCCGCTAAAGAGGAATTGGTGTAACAGGGAAAATTTCCAACCTTGAGATTATGATGAAAATTTATTTTAATGTGCCCCCAAACTCAAAAAGGTAGATTTTACAATTATGTCTGACCAGATGTCCCTGGCCACAAAGAAGAAACAAATAGATGGATTTTGTTCAAACTTGATATTTATATATTATTTTGCTATAGCTAAGGATTTTTTTGATTTTGACCTTGGGCCTTAAATTAAAGTTAGTTTAGTGATAAGGGATTTTTTTAATAAAATTTATTTGAAAATGGCTTTAGCAATTTTAATTAAAATGGATGCTAAGCTCAAAGCTATATTGTTCAATGAATCAAATGCAAGTTTAGAAGATATTTAGAATCAATTTTTCCACTACATTATTAAATATATAGCTTAAGAACATAAGTATTTATTTATCTTAGACTAGCCTACATTTCTGCAGTTATTTTGTAACAGACATTCACTCAGCTTTCAGAATTATATTGACTGTAATATTTTGTTTTGTTAGGCTGGATTTATATTAATGCAAAATGCATGGCTAATAGTGAATTAGTGTATAGCCCATAGTGAGCAAAAAGTTGAAATCCATCATTTTCAATGATAGCGATTATAATCGATACATAGTGAAGTGTTCAATGCATAAGTTGATTTAGATTTTAACTTCTTATATGCAGCCAATGAGAATGTGAGAAGAGGCTATACCTAACTAAACACAAGTATATAAGCAGACGAAAGTAATTAGCTTCTCTATTCCTCTTCATGTTTGAAAGGACTTGTGGTAGCTATATTTGTTAGTTATTCAAGAATTTTCTTTGTTTTAAAGTCAATGACTATGATTCTTCACATAAGAGAAAATAAAGGAGAAATATTACATTTTTCACTGTTATTGAGCAGTAGGTATACTTTAATGTCCATAGCAATGATAAAATCAGAACCAAATAAAAATCAAATTTGATATAAAAGAACAGACGACACTTAAATTTAGTTAAATTCAAGTATCTAAGGATACAGTCTAAAACATGCCTTTTTTTAAAACTATGGGTCACATAACCAAATATCGGGGTCGCGAAAAATTTGGCAGCAGTAGAAGGTTTCTGAATGTGCAATGACCAATGAATTCAAAATCAAAAACATAATGAATCAAAGGTGTTTCTGGCAGCACTTGCCCATGTTGCATCGTGCGACTTTACTGCAACCTGAACACACAACAAATTGCTACATATTTATGTTAAAAGATAAAATTGAAAGTTTTATTAAATATTTAACATATGGTAAAATAGGGAATTATTTAAAAGTGAAAAAAGAGGTTAGGCCATTTTCTATTAATAAAAGACGATCTATTTAAGTATAACTTTATGTTTCACTTGTACTCTATAGTTTCATTATGAGCCAATACTAATTTATTATGAATTGTATACTGTAGGCCTGTGTTATACACTATTTACTATTAATTATGTTTTATACATGAATATAAACCCAAGATTAACAAATATTTTTACACTTTATTGACTAGTCTATTTTTACTTTCACTGCTAAAGAGGAATTAGTGTAATAGGGAAAATTTTCAACCTTGAGATTATGATGAAAATTTACTTTTAATGTGCCCCCAAACTCAAAAAGGTAGATTTTACAATTATGTCTGTCCAGCTGTCCCTGGCCACAAAGAAACAAATAGATGGATTTTGTTCAAACTTGATATTTATATATTATATGGCTATAGCTCAGGATTTTTTTTAATTTTGACCTTGGGGCTTAAATTAAAGTTAGTTTAGTCCAAGTTGAGGGATATTTTTTTAAAATAAAATTTATTCGAAAATGGCTTTAGCGATTTCAATTAAAATGGATGCTAAGCTCAAAGCTATATTGTTCAATGAATCAAATGCAAGTTTAGAAGATATTTTGAATTAATTTTCCCACTACATTATTAAATAGATAGCTTAAGAGCATAAGTATTTATTTATCTTAGACTAGCCTACATTTCAGCCATTATTTTGTAACAGACATTCACTCAGCTTTCAAAATTATATTGACTGTAGTATTTTGTTTTATTAGGCTGGATTTATATTCATGCAAAATGCATGGCTAATAGTGAATTAGTGTATAGCCCATAGTGTGCAAAAAGTTGAAATCCATTATTTTCAATGATAGTGTTTATAATCAATACATAGTGAATAGTGTACAATGCATAAGTTGATTTAGATTTTAACTTCTTATATGCAGCCAATGAGAATGTGAGAAGAGGCAATACCTAACTAAACACCGAAAAATAAACAGAAGAAAGTAATTAGCTTCTCTATTCCTCTTCATGTTTGAAATGCCTTGTGGTAGCTATCGTTGTTAGTTATTCAAGCATTTTCTTTGTTTTAAAGTCAATGACTATGATTCTCCACATGAGAGAAAATAAAGGAGAAATATTACATTTTTCACTGTTATTGAGCAGTAGGTATACTTTAATGTCCATGGCAATGATAAAATCGGGACCAAATAAAAATCAAATTTGATATAAAAGAACAGACAACACTTCATTTAGTTAAGTTCAAGTATCTAAGTATACAGTCTAAAACATGCCTTTTTTTAAAACTGTGGGTCGCATAACCAAATATTGGGGTCACGAAAAATTTGGCAACAGTAGGTTTTTGAATGCGCAATGACCAAAAATGAATTCAAAATCAAACATAATGAATCCAAGGTGTTTCTGGCAGCACTTGCCCATGTTGCATCGCGCGACTTCACTGCAACCTTGGTTCTGAACACCCAAACAATTGCAACATATTTATGTTAAAAGAAAAAATTGAAAGTTTTACTAAAAATTTAACATATGGAAAAATAGGGCGGAAAATGGTTGTTTAGGAATTTAATGTTTACAGCTACAGATAATTTTATAAGTGAAAATAACCTTTCCAAAGATTTAGTTTTAAGAGTTATGATTGTCTAAAGTGCCTGGCGAGAGAGTTTCAGAAATACTTCCCACCCAATTTTGATTCTAAAAAACTAAGTTGGGTTTATAAATCATACTCAATTGGAATCAAAAACATCAGTCATCTGTCATTAAAAGTTAAACAAGAATTTGTCGAGTTATCAAGCGGCACAGGTTTAAAACTTGAGTTTCCTAAAAAAAATTGTTACATGAATTTTGGCTTGGGATTAGAACAGAATTTTCAACAATTTCTGAAATGACCCTAACCATACTCCCACCATTTTGTACTAAGTATTTTTGCGAAGTGATGTCCTCAGCATTGACGATTATAGACTCAAAATAATGATCAACTCTGAAAAACGGTAAAAATGCTTTAGGTCCTGCAGTATCAAACATTCAGCCAAGATTTAATTCTTTATGTAAAAGTAACCAAAGCCCATTCATCTTATTACTATGCAAATTTGCCTACGTCTTTAATAAATGGTAAAGAATTGTTTTAAAATAATTTTTTTTTGTAATTTATTTTTAGTAAATGTTTGATATGTATACCTATTTTATGTACCTATACACCCAGGGTCACGTAAAATTTCTTGAGCGAAAAGGGGTTGTGAGTGAAAAGATTTTAAGAAGCCCTAATAACATGTTTTTCAAATGAACTCTTTACTGAAATATTTTTAAGGGAATTATTTAAAAGTGAAAAAGAGGTTAGGCCATTTTCTATTAATAAAAGACAATCTATTTAAGTATAACTTTATGTTTCACTTGTACTCTATAGTTTCATTATGAGCCAGTGCTAATTTATTATGAATTGTATACTGTAGGTCTATGTTATACACTATTTACTACTATTATGTTTTATACATGAATATAAACCCAAGATTAACAAATATTTTTACACAAAGAGGGACCACTTTATTGGTTTTCAATGCTCCACCATTGTTTGAGCAGGTATTCATTGTTGTTAGTGGCAAAAATTCCAAGCACAACAAATGGCCAAATTTTGGAACTAGTCTTGAGGTAAGATGTTTGTTAAGAATTCTGTTATGGTTTTCAATGTTCCACCATTGTTTGAGTAGGTATTCATTGTTGTTAGTGGCAAAAATTCCAAGCATAACAAATGGCCAAATTTTGGAACTAGTCTTGAGGTAAGATGTTTGTTAAGAATTCTGTTAAGCTATTGGATTTAAAATTATCAAAAAATTAATGGTAAATTTCAGAAAGGTTTAAAGATTGTATTACCTACATAAAAGTAGAGAAAAATCAATTTTTTTGTGTGAAATGGATGGAACAAGTACAAAAACAGGGAGAGAAATTTGTACTTGTTCCATCCATTTCACAAAAACAGGGAGAGAAATTTGTACTTGTTCCATCCAATTTCACAAAAACAGTGAGAAAAATTTGAAGTCATTTTGGTACTAAGCGATACAAAAAAATAGTATAAGTTTTACCACTCATCGTAAAATACAATGCATTAACAATGAATTTCATGATTACACAACACTAATTATCTTTTACAGGGTAGTTAACCTTATATTGATTTATTGGATATTAAGGTAACTAAAATTTGAAAGAAAAAAGTGACCTATATAATTTAACAAAACAGAGTTATGAGATATTAAAAATAACAGAAAACAGAAAGAAAAAAGTCATGAGTTAGTAAGTTCTTCACTGCAGTTGAAACATATGAAACAAAGAAACTAAACTGTTAGTTACCAGTACCCAGTGATTTAGTAAGGGGGAAAAAACGAGTTAGTTACCAGAAGCCAGTGATTAGTAGAAAAAACGAGTTAGTTACCAGAACCCAGTGTTTTAGTAAAAAAAATTCAGTATTATGAAATAGAAGTTTCAATGAGAGCTTAAGCTTATTTCAGTGTTTTTTAATAAAAATAAAAATTTAGTAAGCGAGGTATGTTTGACTGATACGTGTGGAAAGCTATGGGTCATGTATCAGTAGAGACCGGATTTTTATATAATTATATATTTTAATCCTGCCAATTAGGAATTTGAAAAGTGAAATGTCTGCAAATTAGGTTGTTTACGACTGTATTTTCAGTTTTGATCTAACATATTTTTATATCTTTGAAGATATTACATAAATTATATATTTTGCAGTTTTTTAATCCTGTTGTTATGTGTCTTTCTTCAGGAAAATATTTTTAAAAGGTTTGTCGCTCATTCTCAGGCCAACTGTATTTTAATAATGGGATGTGAACAAAGTTCGAGTCCAGTATGCTGGCTTGTAATAGAGGATCGCAGTTTTAGTGAAGTAGCTCGCTATATGACGTTTCTTGTGCTGTGAAGGGGAGAGAATGTAGCGTTGCTGGATAGTGGCTTCAGCAGCACATCTCTCGTGTGACGTGTCAATTTGTAAACACAGGTCGAAGAACTGTTAAAAAGTTAAAACAATCATTATTGAATCTGATTAGCTCATTTTGCTGTTGGTCTTTGGTAGGGTGAAGATACGGATATAAAGCAGCAAGACAAAGAACAAAAGAACTTAAAAACAATCATTCTTGAATGCACTTAGCTCATTTTGCCATGTGAAGAAACGGATAAAAAGCAGCAAGACAAAAAACAAATGAGGAAAATAGAACCTAAAATAATCATGGAGATGTAATTTGAAGACTGTCACAATAATAGAGTGTGTAAAAGGTCTTTCAAAAAGCAAACAAGACCAACTATGACTAAACATGTAAACATTTAAATATGAGGTGGCCCAATGACTAAATAATTGAATAGTAATGGAAATTGATAAAACTAAAGAAAAAGGGAAAATAAACTACTAAAGAGTAAATTTGATGAAGAAAGCCCACCTAGGGAAAGAGGAAACATTGTGGGAATAATCCAATTCACAAAGGTGACATATTCTTCCTTTCTTCTGTCTTCTATAGTAGAAGTAGTCACACACACATTTTAACACTAATAGAATAATATTTTGGCATTGTTGCCTTTATCAAACACAAAGAGAGAAATAGGCAACCATGCTGAAATATTATTCTATTAGTGTTAAAATGTGTGTGTGACTACTTCTACTAGCTATAGAAGACACCTTACTTAGTGTATTGGATTCTTCCCAAATTTTTCCTCCCAAGGTGGGACGTTTCTTCATAAAATTTACACTTATTAGTTTATTTTACCTTTTTCTTTAGTTTTATCAATTTCCATTACTATAAACTAAACATGTAATTGTGATATTAATACAAAATAGGTTTAAACATTTAACAACATTTAATAATTCTAGGAAACTGACTTCTAAAGATTGATGGTCTGACATTCACTTGTTTTCAAAGAGCTGTCAGCAATGAAGGTTTCATTGAAAGTTTGTATTGTTTGTATTAATTCTAAAATCAGTTATATAACATCATTAATTTAACATATTTACCTAATGAGAAATTTAAGTGGTGTATGCAATACAACTTGTTAAAAAAATAAATCTATAAATGTTTTTTCAAAAAATGTTCTAACACTGCCTTATAAAATTTGCAGTCATAAAGTTCAATTAAATTTCAATAATATATGTATTAGATTAAGCATTGAAAGGAGGATGGAAGGGAAAACAAAGCCTACACACCAGAAAACTGTAGGGGACTAATTTACCCCAAAAATTACACAATTTTGTATTTTAATTGTGAACTTTGGGGCCTACAGTTTTATGGTGAGTGTAGGCCTCACTCTTCTATCCTCCTTTCAATGTTTAATTTAATACAGCTGTTTGGCGCCATTTGAAGGGGTGGCGGGAAAAACGTTGTATGTCACTTTTTCCAACTTTACAGGAATACAAAAAACTGATTTTGATCATTATAGCTCAACGGTTCACCTACGGGAGCAACATACAACGTTTTTCTGCGTCATGTGTAATCACTTGAAAAAATTAAAACAATGACTAAATCGTTGCAAAATGCTTTTATTGAAATCTTGAAGACATGTAAGTGAGGTATGTTTGACCGATACGTGTGGAAAGCTATGGGTTGGATGTCACGTATCAGTAGAGCCCAGATTTTTATGTAATTACATATTTTAATCCTGTTAATTAAGAATGTGAAAAGTGAAATGTCTGCAAATTAGGTTGTTTAAGACTGTATTTTCAGTTTTGATCTAACATATTTTTATGAATTTATTATATTTTCAAAGATATTACATAAAATATATATTTTGCAGTTTTTTAATCCTGTTGTTATATATATGTCTTTCTTGGGGAAAATATTTTTAAAAGGTTTGTCGCTCATTCTCAGGCCAACTGTATTTTAATAATAGTATGTGAACAAAGTTCAAGTCGAGTATGCTGGCTTGTAATAGAGGATCGCAGTTTTAGTGAA
The DNA here is from genome assembly GCA_902141385.1 of Timema californicum. NCBI lineage: Eukaryota > Metazoa > Arthropoda > Insecta > Phasmatodea > Timematidae > Timema > Timema californicum. The sequence goes on from CABFOW010002930.1 coordinate 68,668, forward strand.
GTAGCTTGCTATATGAAGTTTCTTGTGCTGTGAAGGAGAGAGAATGTAGCATTGCTGGATAGTGGCTTCAGCAGCACATCTCTTGTGTGACGTGTCAATTTGTAAACACAGGTCGAAGAACTGTTAAAACAATCATTATTGGATCTGATTAGCTCATTTTGCTGTTGATCTTTGGTAGGGTGAAGATACAGATATAAAGCAGCAAGACAAAGAACAAATGAGGAAAATAGAACCTAAAATAATTATGGAAATGTAATTTGAAGTCTGTCACAATAATAGAGTGCGTAAAAGGTCTTTCGAAAAGCAAACAAGACCAACCATGACTAAACATGTAAGCATTTAAATATAAGGTGGCCCAATGACTAAATAATTGTCTAGTAATGGAAATGGATAAAACTAAAGAAAAAGGGAAAATAAACTACTAAGAGTAAATTTGATGAAGAAAGCCCACCTAGGGAAAGAGGAAACAATGTGGGAATAATCCAATGCACAAAGGTGACATCTTCTTCCTTTCTTCTGTCTTCTATAGTAGAAGTAATCACACACACATTTTAACACAAATAGAATATTCTGGCATTGTTGCCTTTATCAAACACAAATAGAGACACAGGCAACCATGCTGAAATATTATTCTATTAGTGTTAAAATGTGTGTGTGACTACTTCTACTAGCTATAGAAGACACCTTAGTGTATTGAAATCTTTCCAAATTTTTCCTCCCAAGGTGGGACGTTTCTTCATCAAATTTACTCTTATTAGTTTATTTTACCTTTTTCTTTAGTTTTATCAATTTCCATTACTATAAACTAAACATGTAATTGTGATATTAATACCAATAGGTTTAATTATAATTCTAGGAAACTGACTTCTAAAGATTGAAGTGGTCTGACATTCACTTGTTTACAAAGAGCCGTCAGCAGTGAAGGTTTCATCGAAAGTTTGTTTTGTTTGTATGAATTCTAAAATCAGTTATATAAAATTATTCATTAGACATCTTTAACTAATGGGAAATTTAAGTGGTGTATTCAATACAACTTGTTAAAAAAGTAAATCTATAAATGTTTTTCTATTACTGCCTTATAAAATTTGCAGTCATTAAGTTCAATTAAATTTCAATAATAAATGTATTAGATTAAACATTTAGAGGAGGATGGAAGGGAAAACAACGTCTACACACCAGAAAACTGTAGGGGACTAATGTACTCCAAAAAGTTTTATAGTGAGTGTAGGCCTCACTCTTCTATCCTCATTTCAATGTTTAATTTAATACAGCTGTTTGGCGCCATTTATCCAAATAATATAATATAATTATATGTGGGGTTTATTCAACGTTACATATTATTTTCATATTATTATATATTTTTAATAATTGGGTTACATATTTTGTAGGTTAATACTACATAAAAATCCAGGCGCTACTTATCAGAACCTTTCGGAATACATAATGTGTTGAAACACTTTCCCCATTAATTTTTAATCTAATCTCGAAGTATGCTACTAGGGTAATGCAAGAAATTAGGGAAGGATTGACACTAAGCAATAAAATGAAGCTATTAGGATATACAGATGAGGTAGCTTTGTTGGGCATTTAGAAGTGAACACTGAAAAGACTAAATACATAATCCCAAAGAGAACACAAATTGGGGAGGATAATTTAGAGATTACTTCAACAAACATATCATTTGACAATGCTAATGATTTTAAATATTTAAGAACAATTTTAACTAACAATGACTATGTTAGATTATAAATTAGGAAAAAATATTCACTCAGGAAATGGTATTACTTGGTCAGTAAGTTGTTGCTATCTCAGCTGCTTTCAAGGAATGCAAATCTCAAAATATACAAAACAATAATTTTACCAATGATTCTCTATGGGTGTGAAACATGGTCTTTTATCTCACATGACAAAAACAAATTTAGGGTCTTTGAAAACATGGTGCTTAGGAAGATATTTGGTAGAAAAAAGGGATGAAGCTACTGGGAAGTGGAGGAGGTTACATAATGAGTTACCTAGCCTGTACTCATTACAAGACATTGTTAGGAATAATAAAGTTTAATAGATTAAGTTGGACAGAACGTGAATGGGAGAATCTAGAACCAAACCTTGTTCAGGGTATTGACTGGCAAACCAAATGGGAAGATACCATTGGGAAAATCTAGATACAAATGGGAAGATAACATTAGAATGGACCTAAAAGAGAAATGGTGTAGTGAGGTAGATTGGATAGAACTAGCTCAAGATAGGGATAAGTGATGTACTTCTGTAAGTGTGCAATGACCTTTCAAATGTCTGATTAAATAGATTAAGTAAGGTAGTATTTAACAAGAATGGCTGGTATGTAGTGTGACCATGGTTTTAAGAATGAAAAGACAAAGAAAAATACAACACTTATAAAAATCATTTAATATTATTATTATTCAAAATGTCACAAAATTGAGTTTAATAAGAATGAACTTAGTTTTTGAAATAGGCTAGTACTTTAAAAATAAAGTTGCTATTAGATAAAAACAAATAGTATAGTTTTTATAATGTCTATTATATTATTTTATTATTATTATTTCATACTCTAGAAGATGGTGAAATGAATAATATTAGGGTTTGTTAAGTTTTAAAATTGTGAATATGTCTGCTACAACAAAACTCACTAAAATCATGAGAAATGTAATATAATAATTATTTTATACATTAATTTGAGTTTTTATATTTATGACATCATCTAATGGGTGTAGCAGTTGTAATTAGTTTAGTTCGGGCAAATTCTTGCACAAAGTTATATAGAGTAAGCCTAGCGGCCTGTAAGTGAGCTATACCAACCAGATTTAGAATTTTAATAATATTAAATCAATTTTTATTCCTAAAAAGCATTCAATCTAGATTATTAAGTTAATAAAAATTTAAATAATCTGTTTTGTAAATGTAGCCTAGTCATAAATATCAGTTGTAGAGCTTGTAACTTATCCGAGCTAGCTTTCTCTGAATAAAAAAAAATCTATATAAATGTATTCTAATTTGTTTTCAATGATAATGTGGCGGAAGGGCAGACCGGATAGGCTGGAGTTCTATGAATACTCACTCCCTGCCCTCCTATTAAAAATACAAGTTTTATACCAAAATCCACTCTTATTCATATTTTCTGGCCTCTAAGTATAGGCCAGTACTTTATAAATGTTAAATGTACTGTACTGTAAGTTTTAAAAATTTATTACAGAAAAAGGAAGTCCAAGAATAAAGAAGAAAAATATTGTACACATTTTAAGATGAATTTTAAAATGTCCAACTTAATTGCATGAAACATAAAATCATATAACCTGTAAAGTATGAATACTGTACATAAAGTTTTAAAATTAACAAAACATTAATGTAAAATGTAAGCCTAGTTCTTAGAAAAATGATTTAAACTTATTTTACTGTCCATTGATAAATGTGAAAAGTTAGGTCTAAAATAAACGGTAAACTTATAGATTTTAGTTTTTGAAAAAAAGTCCTTGATAAACAACTGCTTCTCCCTTCTAGCCAGCCAGCCCTCTTCCTCGAGGCAATGTTCCTCCACTTACACAAGCAAATGATATCAGCTGGCGTCACTTCCTCCTGCTGACTCATGTACTGGAGTGCTGCCTCAATAGTCTTGAGCCTTTCCGAATGTTGGATGAGATTTTTCCTGCAAGCCTCCTCATCTTCTCCCTGTGTTTCATAATATCGTTGTCAGTTATTTCATAAACTTTGTTGTTTCCAATCCATTCTCTAATGTCCTCTGCAGTGACATAGTCACAGCCCGGTACATTTTCCAGCAACGAAGCAAGTTTATCCTGTTCCATCTTTTACTTCAGTTTCACACACGGGTTCAAGCTTGAAATATCCTACCTCATGGTCCAAAAGAACTTCCCAAGACCTTATAAGTGATATGTTTGGAATCTCTTCCCATGCTTCAGCCACCCACCTTTATAGTGGTACAATCACGGTTGATATTAACGAAGTGAGAAGACGCCGGCAATATTTTTTCTTTAGAATTTGAAGGATGTGCTGGGCCATCAGCTGACAAACAGCAATCATATTGGATGGTAAATAAAAAGCTTTGAGTTCATCAGTGACCGGATGCGAAGGTGCATTGTCAAGAACTAGCACTAGCACTAGCTTTTCTCGGAAAATTGTTGTCTTTCAAATGTTTTTCTACAGTCGGTACGAATTCATTTTGGAACCTGGTTTAAAAGATTTATGAATTCATCCATGCTTTCTTTTGATGTATGTAATATAAGGGTAGTGATTCCTGATTTTTCAGCTTTTTAAAAGCTCAGTTTCTTTGATTTTGCTATTAAAGTCAACCTAAGCTGCTGGTTGCCGGTTACATTACTGCAAACCAAGATGGTGAGAGATTCCTTGCTTTTCTTGTATCCTGGTGCAGAGGCTTAATTTTATGATGCAAGCATTTTTGTAGGGAGCATCTTATAATTTAAGCCGTTCTCATCGCAGTTGTACAACCGCACCCCAGAAATTCCCTCCTGTTCAATAAGCTTAAGAGGGTAGTCTTTGAACAAAGGCACAGCCTCTTTTTCAGCAAATAAAGCCTCCCCACTTAAAGTAATCTGATGAATAGCGAATCGTTTTTTCCTACGATCTAACCACCCGTCACTGGCAGTAAATCCTTAATCTTCTCCTTCTACTAGTCGCTTGAATTTCAATGCTTTTTACTGCAATTCCAGCCTGCTAACAGGCAAGCCTTTTCTTTATAAGTGTTTATGCCACCAAAATAAGGCTTCCTCAACTTCTTTATGGTTACCTTTCAGCATGTTTTTTCTTCCTTCCATTCCACTTCCACTGGCTTGGGCAGCACACCATTTTTCAATTTCTGATCGATTTTTCTTCATGTCACCAACTGTATTTTTCTCAACTCAGAAGCAATAGTTTTTGCCATTACCTCAGAGTCCAGTCACTTTATTGCGCGTAGTTTCTCCTCCATAGTCACTACAGCCTTTTTTCATTTATCACTCATTCTATAATCTCCAATAAAACACTAAGCACACAAAAAAAAATGTATGGACTTAACCAGGAACAGCGGCAAAGTATTCCACACTTGTTGACATCCGACACAACCGACAAAGCAAATAGCACGTAGCGGGGGGGGGGCGTGAACCTGCCCTTTTCATGTTGTATCTTGTGTTTTGCACACGGCACGTAGGAGTATCATAGATCATAGTGGATGTCCGCTTCCAACGCCTTGGCAAAGTAATATGTACCTCATTTTAATAGAGAGATTTTTTTTAACTATCTCTGGATAGCAAGGAGGGATGGATAGTCGTGAGCCAGATATTCGAGAGTCTACTGTATAAAATTGAAATACAAATTGAGTTCATATTAGGGCCGGTCTTATGACTCCTGAATAGTTATTAATCTGGCCGATAAATATTTATATCTGGTCGATAAGTTAAAAATGCATCTTATGACTGCCAGATAGCATTTATCCACCAGATAAAATGTATTTATCCATCACATTTTTATCGGGAGGTTTAAGTACCTGATAACGATTATCTGAAATATAAAATGGGCGTTGCTATAGTGATGTGTTGTTTTTCATTAGGTTTCGCCTATCAGAATCTGTTTTCAGATTAATAATTTGGTTTACATGTTTAGTAGGCACAGGCACAGGCTCTAACTTTATATAAAGTTAGAACATTTAATTCACATCTTTATAAAAACTGACAAGCTATTTGTAGAATTATAGTTATATAATAACAAATTATTTAAATGTGAGTACAATAAATGAGATTTTGTTAACTTTGTACTAAACGATTGACTACATTTTGACAGACACCAAAATTAGTACTTGCAAGACAAATTATATAGCTTCTGTGCCCACATGACGCAGTTCGTTTCCTCACATTCATTTGGCGGCCATTATTTAACAAATGTTGAGCATTGAAGCCACAAGCCAGGTTGTAGCACTATCAGCAGGGTTTATATGCATGCGTGACATCGTAAAAATAGTACCGACCTTGTGTTCTCAGCATAGAAATATATTTATCCTACAAATAGCTATCTGGCAGATAAATTAAGTTCATAATACATGTAAAATATTAAAGTGGCTAATAACCTTTATCTGATCGCTAGATTTAACCTCCCGAGCAATATTTATCCAGTAGTTATAAGAACAGACCATAGTGAAGTGACTTTGACATACTTCAAACCCTTTATTTAACGTAGCCAGCACTTTGATTACTATTTTAAAACAGCAATTTTCTTTATACAAAACACATATGCTTGCCGCACCTTCATGCATGATCTGTAGAGACTATATCATAACCAACTTATTTGTATGAACCAGTATATGCTAATGTTTAAAACTTAGCATACTGGTTTGTCAATTTGTGTATACATTGAATTGTTCATATTGCATATAGATCACATTTCCATTTAGAGAAGATAATTATGTGGGAAAAAAGAATAATTTTTTTTAAATATTCCTAATATTTATTTGGGGCAGGCGTGGAACAACAATGTTTGCCCCAGCGTTTCCTGGCGCAGGCACAAATAAATGTTTAATTGGAAGTTATTGTAATGCCATCTAATGGACCAATGTGTTTTTAGCCACTTTGAATACTTCATATTGAAGCTGAAAGATGGAGCTACCAGATGAATGCTATACTATGACAATTAATAAAATAATAAATGAGTTAATAAATTAGTGAAAATATTTGTTAATAAGGCTATGCAAGTAAAAGAAATTTAAAAAAAATATTTTAAAAGTACAATAGTATAGTTATTATTATTATTATTAGCACCGCGTCTTACTACCCGTACGGGTTATACGCACTTACGCTAATGTGATATGGTAGGGTGATTGTGAGATGAAATGAAGGACCTACAGTTTAACGTGGGATCCGAACCACGGTGGAGGCCTGGCATTCCTCACATTCACAAGATGTCTTGTCAGAGGTGAAGGAAGGGTTTGGTATTCAGATAAATCTGTGCCGGGACCGAGGATTGAACCCCGGCCGCCAGCACAGAAGTCTGACACCTTACCCCTAGACCACCAGGTCACCCAATAGTATAGTTAAAATATCATCAGTCAAAACAAACATAAGCTAAAATGTAAATACCATGTGCACCTTTAAAACATGAGATGTTTAAAAATATGTAAAAACAAAACATGTCCTTAAAATAAGAATTACACTTTTATAAATAGGCCCCATAGTACATAGGCTAAGCTAAATATTTTGGATTTTAAAAAAAATCTTTAAATACATTAAATTACACTAACAATTACAAAATAAAGTTAATAAAAGTGACGTTTTGATAACCTAATACTTCACCAAAAAAAGGCTCAGGTAACTTTAATTTTCCCATAAGAAAACGTAGGAATAAGAAACAGTTGTAAATTTGAAATGTTTCATCTTATTTTGTTTATTACGGTATGCCAGGGTTGCAGAATATGTCCAGAGATATAATATTTCCCCAGAACATAACATTTTCAACAAAAAAAATCCTTGAAAACCCTAGGGCTCAAAATAAAAACATTGAATTTTTTAGAGAAGCTGAAGGAAATAAGGATTATTACCTACTACATAGTTTGAAAATTCAAACATATTTTTAATCACAGTTATTTTTAAAGCTCCTACCTTAAAAAAAATTAGTTTTCTCCCATCTCCTTGTGTGCATTACATATATTGATATCAATTGTTCATCGATACCAGTAGGCTTACCGCCTTCAGACATATTCTGCACCCCTTTGGTAAGCTAGTTTTTAATGTAATACTCACACATGATCACTTATGTTCCAATGCCATTCCTTTATTCGCAGTTATCCTATAAGTCATTCACGAGCTAAGTTTACCTGGATGACAACTCGAAATGTTACTAAAAGTAATCCCTAATATATCACTACGCCAACAGCTGACATCTATCACTTTGGATGACTGTAATGAAAACAGATGATAATATATTAATGTGATATGAGAAAACTTACGTTTACGTTATTTTAAATGTAATATATAACAATTAATTAAAGATCTTTACATTTATAACAAAACTGTGATCTTATACAAGTGTTGGCAATCCAAAACCTAAACATATGATTTTCGAACTGTCATCCAGGTAAAAACCTATCGTGAACGGAATATAAGCATTCGCCTCATAAGGGCTCACTAGAAATTGCTTATTATAGTTGATGTTTAGAGCCTACTCTAAAATAAAAAGTAATATTTCTAGTAAGTTAAGTACCTTAAGTTCGAAAACAATCAAATTGTAGCCTATTTCTAATATTAAATTTTAACTGAAATGATAATTTTAAAAAGGGACCATGTTAAAATAATAGTGATCTACTTAATTTTAGCTATTTTTATTTTCAATGCCTTGTCATGGTGATGCCTCTTCAATATAAGATAATTCAATATGAATGAAAATAATTAACCAGGTTACTGGTAAAAAGTAGGGGTTTTTTTTAGCTCTACTTTAGCTATTACATTATTAATGTGAAATTTGATATTAATTTTTAAAATGTGTGATTTAATTAATAATTTATAAGTGAAACTACTGATATCTAAAATTAAATACAGGTACCCTATTCTTACTGTTGCGCTTTAAAAATTTATTTGTACCATAGGTACGTAGGCCTAAATCAAGGAGAAAGCTCGAAAAAGATGAGCCAACAAAACTTTCGATTTCAATCCCTAAATTAAATGATAAGCTTGGTTCAAAATTCAAAATCCGCATACTTAAGAGCCTTTAATATTATATATTATTATTATTATTAGCACCGCGTCTTACTAGCCTTTCGGGTTATACGCACTTACGCTAATGTGTAATGGTAGGGTGATTGTGAGATGAAATGAAGGACCTACAGTTTAACGTGGAATCCGAACCACGGTGGAGGCCTGGCATTCCCCACATTCACAATATGTCTTGTCAGAGTTGAAGGAGGGGTTTGGTAGAATATTATATAAGTTAATCTATATGATGGCCTACTATTCACAAGAAGTATCATCAGTGGTGTAAAGCTTGAGCTTGTATTGAGTAAGGTTAGTGTATCTTAACATGAAACCTATTTTTTTAAGCATGCCTAACTGCCCATTTGGATTATATGCTTATGTACTAATTAATATAATAGGTAAGGGATGAGTAAGGTTGGATTTAGAGGAAGTATACCCGCATTTGCATGGAGTGGAAATTATTTAGAGAAAACCACCCTCAATAGACTCAACAAGGATAGAAAACACTATATCCCCATCATCGTAAGTCTAATCTATTGCAAGAGTAGTGTCTTAAGACTATGTGGCCACAGAAGCAGGTTCTTTCCATTTTTTCCTACAAATATTGGATGAACAAAAATAAAAGTGGCAGCCATGCGGTTATCATAAACGTACTTACTTGCTTGCTCTGTAGTTACTTTGTATTGGTAATAATTGAAATGTTCTCCACCAAACAAAAAACTAAATTTTGGGTTTCCCTTTTGTTTGTTTTTTGTCATCTGTTCAAACTCTGGTCCATTGCGAGCGACGAACTGAGCCAGTTTGTCAATTATGTTTCGGAGTTCTATTTCTGTGAAAATAAATACTCAATGTTTCAATGCAACTGTATCTCTTTGCTTGAGAGAATAATAGCCTAATAAAAGTATTAAATTCTCATCTACAAAATACATTACAAGGTATAAATGAACTGTATATATTTCAAGCATATCAGAACCGAGTTATGTATTGGGATGTTAAACATTATTTAAACAAATAACGACCCCATGCTCACACCAAAAAAATCCATAAGAAATCGGTGCTAATGAGCGGGATTCACTTGAAAACAGACAAGTTTACATTACCTTGTGGTGGTTTAGGAAGATCCATAATGTCACACTAAAATCCCAAACATTCACTGCGTAATAATATGAAATCTAACAAACATTTTATATATTATTTTACAAATATACTTAAGCCGCATAAAGTATATAAGTTGCATTCTTCAAGCCGCCATTAAAGCGTTTTCTCAAAGTACAAAGTACTATTTCTACATTCACGCTACCTATATACTTTTTTATAGACTATTATATTGAAATGAAAATTTATAGATAGATGTAAAAAAATTATTGTTATAGATGATGGTTAAAAAAGAGGTTGACGAATATGTGAAGAATATCAAAATTGTATATAAAAGAAGTAGTCAAATCCAACAAAGCAGGGGCTCCAGAACATGGGGTTCTGGGGGACTTGAGCCACCTCTTTTCATCTTGGGGGATTGGAACTATCCAAAGCCCCCCAATATTTCCCAGGTAAGTTCAAAACCAATGTATAAACCCCTACATCTGCTACAATCAGTTTGGTAATTATAATTAATGTAGACATAAATTTATAACAAATTTGATAAAAAGCTGAAATTCCTTAGGTTGCAGTTTATATATTATTCTCACACGAAAACAAAGGAACTCTTTCACAAAAACAGATTAACTAACATTAGACCTATTTCTGATTGCCTTAAATAAAATAACTGCCAGAGTAGTAAATAATAATATTTAGCACCGCGTCTTACTACCCGTTCGGTTTATACGCTCAGAGTAGTAAAGCCAAAGGGAAATACATATTGACACTTTTGACACAGATAAGAACAAATTGATAAACGGTTAACAATTAAATTGTTTTTTTATATGCTTGTTAAACTATTTGTCTTAATTTAATTCTGCAATTCAAACTTCAAAGATAATAATTTATCATTTAAAAACCTTCCATTTTTAAAAATATGCTGGAGGAAGACCACTTTAAATAGATTCTAGGGAATCTAATTTTTGAAAAAAATCTAGTTTAGCAATATTTAAATAGCTGTAAGAGGACTCTAATTTTCTAAAATGTGTTGAAAGAGGACGATTACAATTATTCTCTAGAATTATAATTTTAAAAAAACCATCCACTTGAGGACTACTCCAAAAAGCTTGTAGGGTATTCAATTTTCAAACATTAACTGGGAGCTAGAAACTTGAAAAAAAAAAACCACTTTATAATCTCCCTCTGCCCGTCTCTCTTACACAAATAAGGTCGTCCCCCCACAACCTAACACACACACATTTTAATTTCAAGGTAAGTCTAAGACCTTTCAAGGTAAGCGGAGGTGACCTTAACAAGTGTACAATTAAGAATTTGTTCCTCGAAACGATGCTGGTTGCTACCGCCACCCTCTGCCTCTGCGTCTGGATGTGTTTGAGGTCCCGATTGCACCGTCTCTCAATGGTGGGGGAACGTAGACCGGGATGGGTTGCGGAGGTGGTGGGGTTAACCCGCCGGGTAAATTGCTGCTCCCACGTCGTCACTGGATGCGGCTATAACTGTGGGCCATCCCTTGGTGAATGCTATGTACAGTGTGTTTTTCCTGTGGATGACGATCTGATTGGTAACGTTGGGAGGGTCTGAATAAGATGAGGCCACTGCTAGAATTCAATAAAACAGATCATTTTCCGAAATGTAATGGATCAGTGGATAGGAAGCATAAGTGAGTTCCGAAATACCCCGGTAGTGGATCAATGAACTTTAACTACAAACATTTTTTCTCTTTTTTCTTATGGCCGTGGCTGACTCAAGCTATCGCTTTATATACGTGGATGTAGGAGCATACGGCAAGGACTGTGACATCTTCTGTGTTCCAAAGGACACATTTTTACACACTGCTAATACACGGACGTTTGAATGTACCACAGTCAGCCCCTATTCGAGAAGGTAGCAATATTAACCCACTGTTTGCTTAGATGGGAGACCAAGCATTCACTCTGAGAGATAAACTACTAAGGCCTCACAAAGGAGACTTTCTGACTGATAGGAAAAATATACTCAACTATAGATTGTGTAGGGCAAGGAGATTGGTTGAGAGCGCATTCAACATTCTCAGAAACAAATGGAGAATATTTCATAGGCCCTTGAATATTTCTAAGCCATTTGCAAAATCAATTGTAAAGGCATGTGTAGTTTTACATAGCTTTGTTAGAGAAATATATGGCGTACATAACCAAGATCTAGTGGGAAACCGAGATTTCAGGGCTTTACCTCCTTTTGCAGATGGACCAGGTAGAAATTTAAGATCAGCGGAGGCAATTAGAGAAACATTTTAAGATTACTTTGTATCTCCAGAAGGGGAACTTTCTTGGCAACACAACAAAATTTAAAGCTAGAATATATTATTTTTCGCTATGAAATTGTATAAATACTGTCCTCATATCCATGTAAAATGTTTACAAACATACAAAATTCTGGCTTGTAGAGCTTACCAACTTTTATTTGCTCCTTTCTGTCCAGTTGTAAAAAATTTGGCTCCAAGAAGGAGTAAACTTCAATCCAAAGTTTGTTTTTCATCACCCAGTCCTAGAATTCCTCCCGTGTTTTGTCCCACAAATACGTTCTGTTCTCCACTAATTCAATTAAGGTCACTACATCATAATTGAATTTTCTAGGCATTTTACTCAAAAGTAGAATGGAGGAAAGCACCTAATCTCACGAAAGAAAAAAACCAAACAATGCCAGATGACAGCTGCAGAGAAGTAGCCACCTACTGTGCGCACTGATCGGTGTATTTCTCGAGGGGGACACCGGCATGGCTCTGACAAGTCAGTAGTCATCAAGGTTTCTAGAGTATAAGGTTGGCCAGTTCAGCCATTTATTATGGTTCACTTAGCGGGAGCTTATGACGTCACTGCTTGACCAGCTGAGCCTCTCCACTACGCACAACCGTATAAACTTCTTAGTGTAGCGCGTTTAAAGACATCGCCCTTCAAGGCTGTGCGATACCTCAAATATAATGCTTTTAAATTTACTGGTTCAGCACAATTTGACAATTACAACTGTATAATTTTTACTTTATTTTTAGAATGCAATAATATTATTTATACATCAAAATACAATACAACGAAACTGATAAAAGATACTATGTGAGAACATGATACCTGATAAAAAGTACTATGTGAGAACATTTTTTTATTTTTCAGACAGGAGGTTTTCGTCAGTGAGAAAGTTTTAGATGATAGTCCGAAGTTAATATTTTATTTAACTTTTCTTTTTCATACAATGATTGGTTTTGCAGAAATCATATTATTAATTAAGCAGTACGATAACTCAACTAAGCATGCCGAGAGCTAACAGCGGAGTAGGTCTGCGGCTACTTTAAGCTATTTTTTATACTCAAATTATCACTCATACTAAATAAAATAATTATTGTTATTATTTATCTAGTACATGGGTATTTGTTATTATTTATCTAGTACATGGGTATTTGTTATTATAATATTTCATTACCTCAAATGAAATTATAATTTAGCGTGCTAGTAACATCCCTAATTGCTTATAACAGAGCATTTTGGACTCTTGTGTTGTCATTAATGACCAAATTGATTAATAGCATTATTCAATATTTAAGATATGATTTTGATATCAAAATCCACAAATATGTGTTCCAGCCAATTAGGAAACGGTCCTCTCACCATTTTTGTTTGAATTTTTTTTGTACGGATTTAAAATTTTATTGAACCTTAAATCAAACTTGTATCCTTATTTATCCTCATTTCGTTATAAAGAAGAACTGCAAATTTCGTGTTTCTTTATTTCCCCTGAATATCTTCAGTATGCGCATCACATCTTCTAGAAATCCTTGACGGATACCTAGGGTAAAGCCCCATTTTTTTCGAATCTACAAACCTGGTAGTGGATAATGACATTTTTGTTGTTGTAAATACACATATGTTCCTTTACTTAAATACCACAGAGTCAAGGCAACTACAATTTATTCTTTCTGTCCAACGTTTATTACAAAGCAATAAATCCAACTGATTACTTGTAAAAACAGTATCTAGTTTTTCTCGAATTTTTATTCTTCAACCGATTCGGGACATTGGTTCTTTTTTAGAGAAATAGGTTTTCTCCTGAGCCTACAAATTTCCAAATATTTTAGTTTAACGCACTTTATTGTTTCCCTGATCTGGATTTTAATATTTGGTTTTCCTTTTGTAATTCAAGATATTTCGAAATCATTCCGATTCTCATTGGTTCCAATTGTTTCGTCGCTAAGGTTCTCAGGGACACAATTAAATTAACTACACCCTCTACTTGGGTTTTCTTTCTCTACATAGCTATAGAATATATTATATCACTTACAATTTATTTATTTTTTCAATCTATATTCAAGCCCATCTTTACGAGTAATATTTTCCCCTTGGATAACATTTTTAAATACACGACAAGGAGGTGCAATGCTTAGTTTAAGGGAGGAAACAGCAAACGATTTTAATTTGTTTTTCTTCGGCCTGAAGTTAGGTCCTTTAGTGGAGCAAGAGCAATCTGTTGCTGCTCCACCACTGGACTTGTTCCCTTTACCTGCTCCTTTTTGTCACAGTTACTATAGACGTACCTACTCCCAACTTAGTTTTTTTTTAGCGCCGCATCTACCACCCGTTCGGGCTATATGCATTTATGCTAATTACGCCAATGTGTTAGGGATGAAGATGGTTGATTCTTGAGGAAGTGCACCCACATGTGTTTGGAATGAGAGTTGAAAACGTTTAGGAAAAATCACCGCCAGTGCACCCAACCGGAATTGAACCTCAATCTGCCTGTCATCGGTAGTCCATTCTAGTGCGAGAGTGAAGCCAGAAACCAGAGGTGGGTAACCTTTTTGATATATCAGGCTTTATAGATTAAAAAAAAAGATTTTTTTGGCTATTTTGAAAAAAAAAGTAGAGCAAAAAAAGGTTCAATTTCACATTTCTCAATTAGTAATTAATTATTAAGTCAATATTTTTAACACATTTTTTGTTTGCTAAATATTTTGTGGGCTTGATAAAATCAGTAAGTAGATTGCTGACCCTTGCCTTAAATAATTTTACCACCAAGCAGGTCCCTTCAATGTTAATCATCAATGTAACAATTTATTGTGAGAATACATCACACATACTGTTCTTGTATTGTGGAAATAATGTTTTGTACTACGAAAGCTTTCCCCTTCAAAACTCATTTGTGACTCTCCAAACCAACTCTAAACTAGGCCTATATAATAGATAAGTAATGTTGTACTGGACCTTATCTCAGCGCTGTGACAAGAACACAAAGCATCCACTTCCTTTCTACTGTACGACAGATCCAAAATATCTCAGGAGCATAAAGGAACAAGATTGCTCCGGACCAGTTACAGCACTATCTGTGAAAGAGACGAGGAGCAAGGCTACTTTGGACCTGTTCCAGCGCTGCCTGTGACAGAGAGACGAGGAACAAGTTTACTCCAGACCTGTTACAGCACTGTTTGTGACAGAGACGAGGAGCAAGGCTATTTTGGACCTGTTCCAGCGCTGCCTGTGACAGAAAGATGAGGAACAAGTTTACTCCGGATCTGTTACAGCGTGTATTTGGTCCGTGGATCAGTGACAAAAAAGAACAGCTTCTTTCGTCTGTGAGGAACAGGTTATGAATGTGACGTCAGAGGAGCAGTGACAAAGGAGCAGGTTGTGATTTCACAACCCATCCCTAATAAACATACGTATTGCAAAGGACCAAAGTGTGACGATCAAGTTTATCGTCTGCTTCATTGTGGGGTGATAGATTTAACGATTTCTTTCAATGTTCTCATGTGAAAAGATGTCTCTGATGAATAAAAGTGCTATTGTTTGAAAATAGTGAAGTGTTATAGCACTCTCTTATGAAGAAACATTTGCAATAAAGGATATACAATTCAGTTTTACAGGTAATACTGAACAAATATGAATACAATCTTTAATATATTTAAATATGTAGACCATATCATCCATGTTTTTTTACAGTTTGCCAAAAATAAATTTGTCATTAAAGTTGGCTATTAGCTTGTGCATTGGTCTCAGAAACCATATTATATTGAAATTTCGATAAATATTATGAATAAGGTATCGTAAATTTTGATTACATTTGTTTGAACGACAAACTTTGTATGGTTACCATACTTTCACACGATCACTCGGGTTATAGGACTCGTAGAAAAATTTTTTATATTACATTTTTTTAAGTTGGCTCATATCTTGTATATTTCTTCCAGAAACAGTGGCGTATTCTGAGAAAATTAATGGGTATGCTGTACTCTAAAAGTTTCTGGGGAGATTTGGGGTCAAATGACCCTCAACCACCGTTGTACAAGAATGTCAGGGGAAATATTTGAAGTTGTGTGCCTATAGAGCAGTGATTCTTGAACATTTATTATTTCCCCTTAACCTTATGCTCTCTTAGGGAATACTGAGGCCTCCCTCTACTCCCATATTCTATATTTTTTTATCTATCTATAACGATGATTACCATCCACTCAAAATGTAATAAAAGTAACCCTATAGTGTCTGCACGCATTCAGGACTATATCTACCACGTGACTACCAAACAGTTTGGCGAATTATTGCCAACTCTTGCGGATAGAGGGTGTGAATGGTCCACACAATGACGCCTTCAACTTCATTAAACGCGGCTTTCTATACCGTAGCTACTACTACTTTATTCGAGTGGCTACGTATTAATCCACAGTAGGTTGAATCTACCCCATTCCAGACCCACTGCTTCCCAGATAATTTGGAAAAACTTCTCAGAAAATCTGGAAGCAAAGGTAATTAAACCCGGGATCTCTGGGTCCGTAGCCAGAGCCATTGAGCACTATACCACATAGGCGGCCCTCAAATTGTAATAATATCTACATGGCTATTAATTTACGCAAATATTAATGTCGGGGCTAAGAGTGGTATGAGCACATTTCTGAATGCATAAGAGAGACATATCATATTCAATTAGCCTAAGGTAGTTAAAATCACACATTTAGCAATACTCAAAGCAAAAAATTAGAATAAGAGTAAAATGAAGTGGTACCAAGTGTCCATCAGATCTTGGTGATAGGGAATCAATTGGATTGTCGAATTCACATTGCAATTAAAACTATTTCTTAAAGCCTAACTTATCTCACACAATGCTGCTTGGAAAAAAACAAGTCTCGCAACTTGATAATTTATGCTCCAGGAGATATTTATATGCGTAAACTCTGACTGGGGAGATTATGTCAGACCATTAATATTCTATCGCTATGTCATTGTTTTTATTGCTATGATGTTTGCACAGATAATTTGCTATAAGCAGTGGTGCACCCAAGGGAGGAAAGGGCAAACAGGGTTTTTGCCTTCTGTTACCCCCACCCTTCCCCAACACGAAAACAATTTGAGTAAAAATTTAAATAATATTAAGTATAGCTAAATTCTTAGCATTGAAGATGTGTCGAATGTATAGGCTACATTTTAAAACCAGGCTTCTGACCTAAGCCTACTATTCAAAAGCTTTACTCGTCCAACAAAAATTAACAATTGAAAAAACTCTTCAAATAATAGCTTCGATACCATTTGGATTATTTAAATCTCTTAATTACTATAAAACTACTCCAAATAATTTCTAATAGCATTTAATATTCATAAATATCCTCGACCTTTAAGAATTAGGAATCTGTGCAACCCCAAACCCGCTCTCTCCATAAAAATTTCATTATTGCAACAGCCTTGATTGAATGCATCCCCCAAAGTAAATAGTTGGGTGCACCACTGATTAAGTAAATTATATAAAAATATATTTTATTTTACCTTTTCTTTCTAAATCATCTTGAAATGGTGAAATTACACTCCTGACTTTTGGGATTATTTGATGTATAATTATATAAAATCACAATTGACTAACAAGTCGTTAATGTAAAACAAAAACTAAAAGAATACTATTTAAACTCCACAAATCATTTCCACTAAAGAAAAACAAGAATTACCGACAACTACGGTTAAAATAGCCTCGTCACCCGCTTATCCCTCCTTCCACCCTACCTCAACCTACCAGTGCTGAAATGACTACATATGAAAGAGTGGTTAACTGTGTTTGCCAAATATATGATAATACATGTAACTATAATGCCTAAACATAACTCAATGTATTTAATTAGTGTATGATTTAAAGCATGTTATATATATTAACTATTATTTTTCAATTAATTTAAATATATTTTATGTAATTTTACTTAAACTATACTAAATTAGCTTAATGAATAAACATTGTGACCTTGAATCTATTCTAAATAGTCGGCACAATGCATAGCCTGCTACGCATGAACAGCATGACCTGGGGTGAAAAACCCAAACTCATTAGCCAATTACTTGTGTGGCAAGTGGAAAGGAATGTGTTGTAACCCCCTAGACATTTGGCTAGGTCATTAGAGCCCCTCTAGCTTGTCTTGTGGTTTTCAAGCAGCAGGCCCTGAGTTTTCTATTGTGTTAAGTAGAGCCTATTGGAATATGAATCAATATTAGTTTTAAAAATAATAATTAATTGCATGTATATTTATTAACATTTTAAACATTAGTATTTACACAGCATATACAACATTGAATTAAAAAAACTAGTCCATGTCATTATGGGTATGCGGCGCAGGACTAGCATACCCGGAGAATACGCCACTGTTCAGAAACCATATTATGTTGAAATACCGATAGGTAACTATAGTGAAACAAGTTAGCTAAAAGCTGTATTCAATTTGTTTAGGTTATAGGCTTTTAGGAAGTATGGTATCTACTAAACCCTGATTTTCATTTTGGTAGAAATCCCAATCTGTAAGGCTTTATTTCGTACCAGAATACTATAATATATTAATATTTTGGTATGATAAACGGTCATTTAGAACGGAAGTAGAAATTCCCTTTAGGAAGGTATTTTATCCCATCTAAACACTACTTATAAGGTAGGATTCTGATAGAGTTAAAGC